>OY728138.1:1538710882-1538997882 GCA_963277665.1 Viscum album
TTTTGGGTTAAAAAAAATTTTTCTTTGGGTTAGGTTATTTAGTTCATTTTTGGTTAGGGTATTTTCTTTATCTTGGGTTATATAAATTGGTTAATTTTGGGTTTGTTCATTTGGTTCATATTTGGGTTATGTCATATTTTAGTAAGGTCATTTGGTTTATTTCAGGTTATGTCATTTTTTTCATTTCATAGCTATGTAATTTTTGGTTAGTTCATTTGGTCATTTGTTCATTTTTTGTTATAAAAATTGGTTCAATTGGGTTTAGGTTATTTGGTTTATTTTGTGTTATGTTGTTTTTTTTATTTTGGGTTATGTCTTTTTTGGTTAGTTTGTATTGTTCATTTTTTGGGTTATATATATTTCTTATGTTAGTTTATTTGGTTTATTTTTTGTTAGGTTATTGGGTATATTTTTGGGTAATGTATTTTTTGGGTTTTGGCATTTAGTTTATTTTGGTAATTTGGTTATTAGTTTGTTTTGGATTATGTCATTTGATAAATTTTTCATTTTTTTGTTAGTTTAATTAGTTCATTTTAGGATAGGTTATTTATTTCTCTTTGGGTTAGGTTATTTGGTTCATTTTTGGATAGTTTGTTTACTCCATCTTGGTTTATGTCAATTGGTTAATTTTTGGTTCGTTCATCTGGTTAATCTTTGGATTTTGTCATATTCTATTTAGGTCATTTGGTTTGTTTTTGGTTATGTAATTTGGTTCATTTCATGGTCCTATAATTGTTGGTTTGTTCATTTGGTAATTTGATCAATTTTTTCATTAAAACAATTTGTTTACTTAGGTTTAGGTTAGTTGTATTAGTTTGCGTTGTTTCATTTTTTTTATTTCAGGTTAGGTTTTTTTATGTTAGATAATTTTGTTCATTTTGGGGTTATCTATTTTTTATGTTAGGTAATTTGGTTTATTTTGTGGAATGACATTTGGTTTATTTTTTGGTTATTAATTTATTAGGTTACATAATTTGGTTCATTTTGGTCATTTGATCATTAGATTATTTTGGATTTAGTCATTTGATCAAATGTTCATTTTTTTTTTAGGTTAATTAATTTATTTTGGGTTAGGTTATTTATTTTTCTTTGGGTTAGTTTATTTCGTTCATTTTTGTTAGGGTATTTTCTTCCTCATGGGTTATGTCAATTGTTTAATTCTAGGTTCAGTCATTTGGTTCATCATTGGGTTATGTCATATTTGAGTTAGGTCATTTGGTTTATTTTAGTTTACGTCATTTGGTTCTTTTCAGGGTTATGTAATTTTTTTGGATCATTTGGTCATTTGTTAATTTTTTGTTTAGAATAATTGGTTCACTTGGGTTTAAGTTATTTGAATTATTCTTGGTATTATCAATTTGTTTCTTTTGGGTTAGGTGTTTTTAGGTTAGGTTATTTGGTTCAATTTTATGTTATCTCTTTTTTATGTTAGGTTATTTGGTTTATTTTTTGTTAGGTCATTTAGTTTATTTTTGGGTTATGTCTTTTTAGGGCTACGTCATTTGGTTCATTTTGGTCATTTTGTAATTAGTTTTTTTGATTAAGTTGTTTGATTAAATGTTCATTTTTTTGGTTAGGTTAATTAGTTCATTTTTGGTTAGGTTATTTATTTTTTATTGGGTTAGGTTATTAAGTTCATTTTTAAGTGTATTGTCTTCAACATGGGTTATTTCAATTGATTAATTTTAGGTTTGGTCATTTAGTTCATCTTTGGGTTATTTCATATTTGAGTTAGTTCATTTGGTTTATTTTGGGTTATGTCATTAAATTCGTTTCAGGGTTATGTAATTATTGGTAAGTTCATTTGGTCTATTGTTCATTATTTTGTCTTAGAACATTTTATTTACTTAGTTTTAGGTTATTTGGTTTATTTTGGGTTATTATATTTTGTTCATTTTATGTTAGGAATTTTTACGTTAGGGTATTTTATCAAATTGGGTTAGGTATTTTTAGGTTGGACGTAATTCCCCCTTTACTCAAATCGACTGGGACATGGGTTTTTACAACCTCTATAATAAAAAAGTTATAATCCCTAAAAATATGAACCAATAGAAATCCATGATTTAATTTATATGAAAATTATCAAACCCTAATTAAAATACTGACACATATCTTGAATATACACAATTATTCTGATGT
Source organism: Viscum album (assembly GCA_963277665.1). NCBI lineage: Eukaryota > Viridiplantae > Streptophyta > Magnoliopsida > Santalales > Viscaceae > Viscum > Viscum album. The sequence goes on from OY728138.1 coordinate 1,538,713,022, forward strand.
GTGACTTTGAAAATACAATTCAAACAACAAAATAATAAATACATAATACCTTAGAGGTAACTAATATCCAATAAACTATTAAATTAACCAAACAAACATTACATCATTCTACAGAATAATGTACAAGACATCAAACAGAATCACTATGGATTTACCTTTTCATGCAAGCCACTAAATTTTGGTTTATCAAAAAAAATTACTCTTCAAAATAATTTCACCAAAGTAACATTACTATTAAAAATTAACCATAAAATTTATTTTGAATACATATTATAAAAAAAAATCAAGTGAATTTAAAATAAAATTTGATAGAACACTCTCACAAATTACATTATAAAAACTAATCATTTCAAAATACCTTCCCCTTTTCAAAACTAATTCTCATTCAAAGAATAAATTTAAAAATAATAATTCTTAAAAAAGTAACTATTTAATGATATTCAACCCATTTCAATACCTTTTTTCCATTTTAAAACAAAAAAAACAAAAAAAATATATATCTTATTCATTTGAGGGAGTATTTACAGCCTTATATTAAAGGAATTAATGAGAATAAAACTTAAATTTCAGCATGAAAATATAAAAAAATGGGGAATTTTCTACCTTCTATATTAATTTGGAATTTCTGACCATTAATCTTAGAACTATTTGATTTTGTTTTATGATTGTTTGATGACTGTTTTATTAAATTTAAAATCTTTTTTATTCCTATTTATTTTTTTATACTTCTTGAAAAGAAAAATAAAAAGAAATTACCACTTTAGTAACAATATAAATATATATATTATTTCTATTCATTTTAAAGTTCCTAGATACTCTCATGATCGAGAATTTCAGTGTTCCCCAATGTGTGTAAATGTGTCATAGAATATATTTTCTTTTTGTTTTTCACGGATGAATCTGTAAAAAAAAATCCAAAATATTAATAAGAATTATATTTTCAATGAAACCCAATAAAGATTAAGAATACCTTAAACTCGTTACTCTTCTAATATTTGATCATCTTTTTGATATTGTGTTTTTGGAATATTGGTCAATATTGGTACACCATCTAAATTAGAACTAGCTCTACTCTTCCAATGAACATATAACTTATTTTTATATGATCCCCACAACTCCCCAAGATCCATCGACCGTGTGACCTTAGCAGCTTCACTATCATGAAAGTTAAACTGATGTTGTATTGAACATGTTATTTCATATAAATACAAAAATAAGGTAGATATCAACTTAAAAAAAATCATACCAATATCTCTAGCCATGCTTCCTCCGTGATTGTGGATACTCATTATGCTCTGATGGATTTGTGGTCTATCCTATATGAGTAGCTTCTGAAGGATGTGCCTATTCCAACACATGCACTGGGTCATCTACATGTAATGGAATGGAAGATGAAGGAACATAATCATTAGATCCTAGAAGGATAGTAAGAAATGGAGGTGGAATAGACATGGTAGGATAAGGATATAAGGGCTAGAGATACATTAGAGGATATCTATATGGTATAGGTGGGAAGATATATAAAGAAATCATATACATGGTATGAGAAGAAGAGGCTAAATAAGATTATTATGGAGGTATGGGTGGGAACATCCCTGAAGGCTCAAGTGGTGGATTAAAGGGTGTGGTAGATGGGGTGTCTGTTGGTGGGATAATGCATGAATGGGTATGATTGGTGCCCTATGTAGATCTATGACAACCCCCATTCAGAAATATACTATTAGGATGTGGATAAGTCAACTTTTGTTCAGATGAATGTCTATAAATTTTTTTTATAAAGAATAAAAACATGACATTAAATGTAATGCAAATGAAAAATATTACAATTATTATACTCACTAAGGGAACCATTGGATAAAACCTTAGCTCTCACATCCATCAACTATTATCAAATAATCACTTTCTTATAACCTCTTTAATGTATTTATTAATTTTCATAAGAATGAAATGTAGATTTTTTATAAATAGTGTTTAAAAATTATATATACAACTTAGAAGTCAAAGAATTCATAAAAATATAATCACATGTTTTTAAAACTATAATTTAAAACTAAGTTATACAGTTTTTTGAAAACCTGTTTTAAACCCAGGTTTCTAAATTTATATAAATCAAATTAAATGAAACAACTAAACAATACTAAAAAAACATTTCATTCTAAACTAAAACTAAATTAAATTAATAATAGTAGTACCAACCTGAGAAACCCACATCAAGGTAAACTGAATGAATTGTGAAAATATATAGTTACTCATATATATTACCTACATCAAGGTAAACTGAATGCACTAGAATAACATCCTATTATTGCATTTAACATAACACCATCACGTTGTGTTCTCATTTTCACTTCATGATCAGTTGTTACAAATTTATGCCCATTGATTATTAAATATTTTCATTCATGAACTAAATAATTGGAACCAAATTAAAACACTCTTAATTATTGAGAAACTGAGTCAACATGTAAAATAAATACCTAAAATATATATGAATAATTCAATTAAATGAATTTCTATATTTTAAGTTAATTAAAGTAATGGTATTTCCTTTGATTTCAACTAATAATGAAACTCTTTTCTATGAAAAGCCTATCTCCTTGTCCAAGGAAAATATCGATGAACTCTTCTTATAATATATTTATGTTCCTTATATGAAATGAAAATAAAATTTTAAGGTATATGTGAACTGACATAGTATGAGATAAAATTTAAATATTCAAATTACTTACTTTATATATTTATCAAACAAACCATAGTTAAAAAAGACTATATAATGTTTCATATCCATCTATTCAAGGCTCAATGTAGCCATTGTATAAGACCTAGTAATTCCTCATATTTGGGTAAGAGATGGTAATGAGGGATGAATTTTCCAATACTACTCATCTTCATTTCTCATTTTCTAGTTATGTATTTTTCTCAAATAAAAAAAATACATTGAAAAAGAATCCATATATCTTGATCCAAATAACCTCTCACAATAGAACCCACAATATGATTCTTATTTATAATATAAGATTTCATTGTTCACATATTTCTTTCAGTATGATACATGCACTGAAAATCAACATGTCCCCCAAGAAGTGATTCATTTGGAAGATGAATTGTTAAATGTAACATGAGAGTGAAAATGATGGAGGAATTTTTTTCCAAACTCACACCAAATTAATGGAACCCCTTTATACATTTTTCTCAATAAATAATTGGGTATCCTTTTATCACAAAGGTCTCTATAAAAATAGAATAAGATAATATCCTTCACTATTACATTATTGGATAATAAATTCCTGATTGATATTAGGAATAAATTAATGATGAATGATGTGAAAATCATGAGTTTTTAGGGATTTTAGTTTCAAAACCCTTTTATTAACTCCTTAAGATATGTTTCTATAATATCCATCTGGAACCTTGATATTCTGCAATACATCTAGAAATTGATTTTTCTCTAAAAGATTCATCAAATAAGAAGTACAAGGAACATTCCATTTATTTTCACTAATACAAACAAAATGGATTTATGGCCGAATACCCTAATCCCACAAGTCCTGATGAGATCGTAGGTAATATTTATTCATCCCCTTGATATTTAGAAGAATATAAAGAAACATTTCAAATATATTTTTCTTAATGTGAATTATGTATAAACAATAACATAATAAATTTGTAGACCAATATGGAATTTCAAAAAAGATACTTTTCTTTTTCCAATTGTAAGTGGATTCGGTGTCATCATTTTTTCTCTTTTTAGATTTCATCTGAAATTTAAGTAATGAAAAACTGAAATCTTCCAATTCATTAAACACATCAGTACCTAACATAAATTGAGGTGGCTATAAAATTTCAATATTATTATAAAACCACTGGCGATTCTTCCTGTATTGGTGACCCATTGGAATGAATCGTTGATTCCCCATGAAACTAAAACTATGAATATATTTAAGCCTTCTTGATTTTGTATTCTTTATACAAATTGGACATGATAATATTCCCTTTGTTCTCCAAATAGACATAATTTTATAAGAAGGTAAATCATTTATAGTCCATATAATTCTAGCATTTAGTTGAAATATATTTTTTCAAGAATAATAGAATGCGTGAAAACCCATATCCCAAAGCTACTTCAACTCTCTTATTAAAGTTTTCAAGTAGATGTATATATCGTTTCTAGGATCAAAAGGTCTAGATATTAGTACCCTTTAGAAAGTAAAAGGTTTTTTCATACACATCCACAGAGGAAAATTATAAGCATGGATAAAAACTAGCCACATGTTTTATGTAGTATGAATCTAACCAAATATATTAAAACCATCACTGGATAGACCCATCCTGACATCACATTCCCCAACTACAAAATTAGGATGTTGAGCATTGATCTCACCATGAATCACTATTTTATTTCACCCTCACACCATTGTATTAAATTGATTTTGAATTGTAAATTTCACATTTCATATCAAATTTCACTTCACGTTTGGTTTAATTGGATTATTTTTATCACTATTAAAATGGGAAATATTAATTTTTTTAATATTTTGTTTTTTGTGGTGGTTATTTGGAGGGAAATAGATGATATTGAAGGAAAATGGGATAAAATGTGTGGAAGACCAAGGATATTTGTCCAGATTTTTAAATGTTTTTACGAAATACATGGATTAAAATAAACAGAATTTTTTTGATATTATCCCTAACTCAGTTTTCTACAACTCATCTCAAGACACCCAATACCAATTCATCCAACTGTTGGCCTAATAGAACTGATCTACCCAAGAAACCAGATCTTCTTGAAATCAAAATTTTGGTTATGTATTTCATCCATATCGTGGGATGTATCTTTCTAAATGATTAAAAATTATTGGTGGATATATCGAAGATTTGGGAAAATAGGTTTATAGTTTTTTTAAAAGTGATATAAGATAGTCTTCTCACCCAAAACAATGTGCCAAGTGGTATTTCAAAATATGGGTGTAAAACCCCACCTCCCATCATGGCAATACAAGGGTACCTTTGGAACCCCATTTTTAGTTTAGACCAAGAAGAAATTTTCATTTATTTAGGTGTCCCAAAAGAGTCCTATAATCAATTTGGTGGTTCTAAATCTCCATATCATTATAAGTAGAGTAGAGATGAAGCTTGAGTTCCACAATAGCTTCCTCCTCCTCTCGATGGTGGCCTAAATGGGGGGTGATCATTGCAAGGGATATATACACTTAAATATTGATTTAATAAACATAATTATATTCTAGTTTGGTGTATATTTTGGTTTTTTAATTTTTATTTTAGATGTATCTTAACTTTTTTTGATTCATTTAATTAAAAAACTTTTTATTTCATAACCGATCGGTGTGTAATTTTAAGTGTGTGATGTGTGTTATTCTATATGGAAAAAATAAAAAACCTCTTCTCTCCCAAAAATTGGAGATTTAAGTGTTCTTTGAAAAACCATAAATCATTCTAATTGGGTGCAACTTGACTACATGATTTTTATGTCAAGGTTTAGTCCTATTTGCATCGTTTTATAGGCTTTGGAGGGTCAACCCTCAACCAAAAGAGTACACCAAAATCTAATAATCAATTAAGGACAAGAAAATTTTCAAACGGTATAGTAACATAGAAATGATCACATGAATATCATATATTTTTGAAAAAACTTATTTTTTATCAACTATTAATCTTTTTAAATTGTGTTATTTTATTTTTAAATTATCAATTTAACCCCCCCCCCCCCACCACCACCACCATTTTTGTATTTTGTTTGAAAACACTGTTGAAAAATCAAACTCTAAACCCATAAAATATGCTTGACATAAGACCTAGGGTCTTCCCTAGACTATAAAATTATCTTTAAATCATAATAATTTTGAATTATTATTGAAATATGTTCAAATTTTGGTGTCTTTTTTTGGGAGAGTTTTGGGTTTTAGTGTGTTTTTGTAAGATATTTTTAAATTTTGTGAATATTTATTTATTTCAAATTCTAGATTGCTGTATATTTTTGTGTTCTGATTTATTTATTTTTTAGGATCTATGCATGATGTGTTCTACTATGGTAGATTTACCTCCTTTAAATGCATAACTGGAGAGGATCCTACATTAGTGACACCGAGAAACACAGGATGGCCCTTTGAAGGAGGACACACCACACCTTGAGAATTTTCTAAACCCCTCTTATTATGGAACCAAACTATGAAATGAACTTAATTTGTATGAAATGGATTAAAATATTTGAATACTAAAATATCTAACCTGTCTTGATGTAGATATCCATCCTGTATGCATTCGAATATAAGGAGAAGAACCTAATTTTGAACTAAAATATGGTATAATTCAATTATTAACAAACTATCATAGACTGGATGGAGAATACCCACATAAGAATTTAAAAATATGTTATACAATTTTTTTCAGAATTAAAACCTGCTAATGTGGGTGAAGAATAAGTAATGATTAGGGCATTCCCTTTCCCATTAGAAGACGCTACAAAATATTGGTTGTATTATGTCAACTCCCCAATTAGAGGTTCGGTGAACATGAAACATCTTTTTCTTGAAAAATACTACCCAACCTCTAAAACTACAACTATATATAAATAAATTTGTGAAATAATGAAATTAAAAGGGGATACACTTCATGAATACTGGGAAATATTTAAAAGACTTTGTTCATGTTTCCCACACTACCAAATAAGAGATCAAATTTTAATACAATATTTATGAAGGTTTAATTCCTATTGATCATAACATGATAAATGTTGTCACAGGTTATTAAATAGTTGATAATACCTCCACCCCCTCCAAATATAAATTTTTTATAAAGACACTTTAAGGGAAAGTGGTAAACCATAGTTCGCTACACAAAGACCACTACGTGCTAAAAGAGCTCGCAGAATAATTAATCACCTAACTAAAATTATTTGAGTCAGATGATCTATATAATTACCACTATGAAGTAATAACCTGAGTGTTTGGATCCTCCCTGATAAGTTCATCGAGGTGATAAACCATTCTGTCCATTATCTGGATGAATTCCTCCAAGGTGATTCTACCTTTGTTAAAGCCTCGGGTGATGATTCAGTCTTACTTGTCTATCCACACTTCATCCTATTTTGTTTCTTCAACCAGCAATATTATTTCATAAATTCTTAAAATATCCTCATTTGACAAATTTGGCTGAAGGAATTTTTCAATCATCACTTCCTTGGAGCGGAAGATGAGCCTCAGGCACTCTACTACCTCTTTTTCCATCACTCCTGGTTCTCTACATGGATCACCACTTTCCCCATCTTGAAGGAATTTTCTTTCCTTACTTCTACCTTTCTTGGCCAACCTGGTTTCCATCGGTTTAGGAAAGTGAGAGTAGTCTTTGCGTCCCATGTGTTTTTTCTCCTGGCCCACAATGCATTTCCTTGAGTCACGATTTTCTTTTTACCCCTTATTCCTTCTTGGGATACGGGGACCTTTCCCTTGGAAACGGTCCAGACTGTCTACTGAGAGTTGGATAAAATTTTCATCACCTGAATCATCATCCTCATGCGTCAATGATTGTTCTTGAGCTTCCAGAACATCAAAGTAGTTTTTCACCTCAACCTCGGGCCTTCTTTGAGAGGCCTCGACCTACACGGGGAATCCAACTTCCCTACTTTATCCTCTATGTCATTCTTCTTCTTCCCTAGCTCTCAGTCTTCTGAATGGAAGAGGAATTACGAATGGGGTTTTTTCGGTCTAAGGGTCCCAAGACAGTAACCCCATATTGCCTTCCTTGTCCACGGTAAGAGTCTGTAGCTGCAAGTAAAAAATACTTCCCCTGCAGTGACTTTATAGATGGTTCGACCTCATTTCTATATTCACCCTCAGGGACATCACAACACGGTAATGGACCTATGGGATGCTTGTATAATCATCCTACGAATTGAGATTGTTTGTCAGTGTCCTATCATTCCCAACCTAGAGGACCCCCAGAGCCATGGACCTCACTGACTAACGTGTTCACCACACCGTCATCGATATTGCTGACTGAGACTAGAGTTCCACCACATCCACATGAAAGGATACCTCTTTATCCAATCATTCCACTTTCACTTCCTCTACTCCACTCTATTGTAAGGGGTTGATCACCAAATCCTGCCTTAAGCAGGATAGGACATCCACGACCAACGGCTCAGGCGCGCTGATCACAACAACCTTAACTGCACCTGGAACCAGTGAAGAAGGCCACTGCATATGTTGGACTTCCCAATAACTGACTTATGGTTCAGTCCTCAACTCCTCTCCTAGACAGGTTTGAATCCTTCCTGATTCCCATTCCTCTAAGACTACCCCGCGCGCCTCCCCAGACCTGTCCAAACCAGCACTATATGACTGCTAGATCACAGCAGGGGTGACCTGCACCTCTGGTAGTGGGTTCAACATTTTCAGAGCTCTTTTTCTATGATGACATCCAAGGACCGGATGTCCTAACTGTTGATATCCTGAGCAATACGTAGTCCAAGACTGGAAAACCACCCATTGTTTCCATCTGAATTCTTCGCCAACCGAAATCCAAATCCAATTTGTAGGAGGCTTTGAAACAACAGCCTTGACACAAACGCGAGGGTTGATAGGGTGAAAAACTATATAATTCCTACTATCCAAACATATAAATCTTCTATCCAAGTTCCCTAATATGATAATAATTGAAGGATTCTGAAAAGGAAGTGGAAAATCTAGGAAACTTACCCACATCGCCATCGTCGTCTCATCCTGATTCATGTTTAACTCGGATGACTAGAGAAGGAGGTAAAAACTGTATCCGTTGAGATCTCGGGGAGCTCTGGACCAAGCAACAATAAGATCGATCTCTGATGAAAAACATACCATCAAATGTCATTGGTCGAGCAGCCCAACCACCACGCGATCTTGGAGCCCCCATGATTCAAACACGAATCTGTCAAAGGCATCTATCGAAGGACAGCGTCCCCAAAAATGAGCTACCAGCGTTGTCCCGAAGAGATCCAAAGAGGTGTTGAATTCCTTCGAGGAAAGTGCAAGCTAGGGTGAACCCTTGTGGAGTTAGGGAACCTTAAGGCAGATAGGAATCTCCGGTATTGGAGGAAGGATATCAGGGTTGGTGAATGGGAGAAAACTCTGGATGTTCCCCCCTCCCTCTACTGGGGAGGGAGAGGGTGGCACATCGAGCATTGATGCTAGGGATCCACCATCAACTTTTATCCAGAGTGAATTGGCTTCTTAGTTGATAATACCCTAATTACTGAAAGAACCCTAATTGAAAACATGGAACAGAATACTCCAAAATTCTATTCAAGGACCATTGTACCCATTACAGGTTTCCATGAGGTGCAAAGATATGAGTTTAATAATAATTTAGACACAAAGTTAGAAAAGGTAAGTACCATACTCTAATAGAATGCTCTTTCCCAAAGAAAAACCCAACCTCCTCTAATTCATTACAGTATTTGTGTCGCTGAAACCCACTATTCTAAACAATTCCCTCAACTAAGAGAAACTTTTGAGAGTTATGAGGCAATCATTCTAGGACACACCTATAACCAACAAATTAGAAAGGAACCATACTATACATCCAACCCTGGGTGGAAAGACAACTAAGACTATATGAAAGGGGATATTCAAACCATCCTCAATAACTACAGAACAAACCAAGTTAGAGTAGTCATCCACCACAACCTCCCATAAATCCTCAACCACCACAAAGGTCTTTCCAACAACCCCCTCCAAAACCCAAGCCTAGAAAATAAGACATGAGGAAAAAATGACTACAAATAATATCCAATTCTAAAAAATCACACAAGAATCCATACAAGACCTAAAAACTCAATTAGAACTACTCACCAACTCAGTTGGTGAAATCCAAATCCAATGGTCTAGTTAACATCCTTCTCAGCCACTTGTCAACCCTAGGGATAATGGAATTTTTTTCATCGCCATTTGGAGTGGAACTTAGCTTAAAATCCAAATGACCCCTTAAATAGAGTCATACCCTCATGAGGAAACCACTATACCAACCATTGAAAATGTTCCAAATGAGGAATAACCATTTCCTGATAGAATTCATACCAAAGGAAAGAGAGTTTCATTTGATAAACCTCCAAGCCAAACAATTCCTCTTCAATTTCCCCAATGAGATGCCACACCAAGGAAAAAAAGAAATTATACATCATAAAGAAATCTTGGAAACTTTCAAAAAAATTGTTGGTTAGCATCCTCTTGATTGATGTTGTAAAGAAATTTCCATGCTACTCAAAGTTATTCAAGAGGATGTGTACACACCAAAGGTTACTTCAAGGTGATGAAAAGGTGAGAATGGGGAGGAAAGTGTTTGTATTGATTGAGTTATCACTTCCAACCAAATGAAATGATCCTGGAACATTCTTGATTAGATGCAATTTTGGGTAGTATTTCATTTTTGATGCTATGCATGATTTGGGTTCTTCTATAAATGTGATGCATCACTCCAATTTTTATTCATTGTAATTTGGGGAATTAAATCCCACATGAATTGTTGTTCAAATAGAAAACCAGAGTACTGAACACCTTGCTGGTGTGTTAGAGTAAGTTCTTGTGATGGTGAAAATTTTAATTTTTTCTTCCGACTTTTATGTCCTCAAAATAGAAGATGATAAGATGAATGGACATGACCCAATTATATTTGAGATACCTTTCCTGAAAACTACCAAAACTGTAATTAATTTACATAATGGTACATTATCTATGAATTTTGGTGGTGACATTGTCCACTTCAATATCCTTGATTCTATGAATCACCCCTTAGAAGAAAATTACACTCTCTCAATTAATTTAATTTATGTTCACCCTTCCTCCCTAGAAACATATTTTCATTCCCCTAACCCCATTTATGAATTTTTCTCTTTGATATAAATTCTAGGCAATGAATCATGCGTTGAATGTTTTAGTGGTCTAGAAAAATGTAAGGCATGTTTTTTAATTGATTATTTCTTGAGAACTGAGGATCCCATGACCATCAATGATATTTCTATTCTTGTGAAATCTTATTCCTAATTTGAGAATGTTACCATTGAGTATGTATATGAGATCATTGAACTATCACCCTCACATTAACTCCCATAAATCCAAAATCCCTATGAATTAGAACATAAACCACTAACTCAAAATTTGAAATATTTATATATTGAGAATGGAAACATGTTTTTTGACATCATTGGTAGTTCTATCCCTCTAGAGAATTAATTGTGGCAACTTGAACTTTTAAGGGAGTACAAAGAATAATTCATATGGACACATTCTATCATTCTTGGTATTAGCCCATCAATTTTCATTCATCATGTATTGTTAAGTGTTGTGGATAAACTAGTGAGGAAGGAACAACTCCAACTTAACCCAAACCTCCTCGATGATGTTAATATAGAGGTAAACAAGTTATTGGATACTATAATAATTTACCCCATCTATGATAGAAAATGGGTTAGTCTAGTGTAGGTAGTTTCTAGGAAAACTAGTCTTACAGTTATTAAAAATAAAAATAATGAATTGGTTCCAACTCATGTGAAGAATAGTTGGCGTGTCTATATAGATTATCATGAACTAAATTAACACACTAGGAATGACCATTTCACATTACCATTCATTAACCAGATGATAGAGAGACTAGTAGGTAATTCCCACTAAATTTTCTTTAATGGGTTTTCTGGATAATTTTATATCCATATTACCCATGAGGATTAGAAAAAAAACCTTTACTTTCCCCTTTGTCACTTTTTCCTATATGAGGATTCCATTTTTTCTGTATAATGCTCAATGTACTTTCTAGTGATGCATGGTTAGTATTATTTTGGATTACCTGGGGAATTGCATGGAAGTATTCATGAATGATTTAATAGTTTATATCTCCCATTTTGATGATTATCTTATTTGTCGTGGTTATGTCCTATATCACTGTATTGATAAGAATATTTTATTAAATTATAAGAAATTTCATTTCATGGTGAGACAAGGTATAGTACTTGGACATGTCATTTCTGGGGATGGTATCCAAGTTGATAAATCTAAATCAATTAACATTTCTTCCCTACCATTCCCAAAAATCTGTGGAATGTGCATTATTTATTAGGTTTTTCTAGATTTTATCTTCTTTTCATTCATGACTTGTAATAATTAACTCCCTCTCTTGATTAATCCAAAAATAAAAAGATTTTGTGTTTGATAAATGTTTTGGGAAAACTTTTAACAAATTGAAATGGAGTCTCACGTCACCCCTGGTAATCCAACCACCTCGGTGGGATTCACTATTTGATATCATGTGTGACGCCTCTAACTATGCAGTTGAGGTTTCCTTATCACAATAGGTTGATTGAGATCCATATGTCATATCCAAATCTTCACGTACACTAGACCCTACCCAAGAAAACTCCAATACAACTGAAAAATAATACATAGAAATTTTTTCTTGCTTAGATAAATTATGGTCATTCCTTTTAGGGTCCAAAGTAATTTTGTACTATGACCATGTAGCCCTCTAGTATCTCTTAATGAAACTGGAATCCAAACCACATCTCATTCAATAGATTCTCCTCCTTGAGTAATTTCATTTATAAATTAGGGTTAAAAAGGAGTAGAGAATGTTGTGGCTGACCATATCAGTTGGATCCATCCATCCTCAGACATTGACTCATCCCCTTGTATTCCCATTAAAGGTGTGTTTCATAATGAGAAATTATACCATGTTCAAGATGTTATTCCATGGTATGCGGAAATTTTAAATTATTTGGTAGAATCTTTCATTCCTACTAATTTCAAAATAAACAAGTTGATCATCTAAAACATGGGTATCATTGGTACATTTATAATGACCCCTACCTTTGGTGCACATGTAGTGATCAATTCCTCAATTTTTTTGTTCCTAAGATTGAGTTTCATTCAATCATAGTTTCTTACAAACTATTGCTTAGGGGGTCCACATAGGTCCCCAATGGACTGCTCGCATGTTCCTCAATTATGGTCTCTTTTAGCAAACACTATTTTTGGATGCCCATGTAAATATTGTACTCACTGTCAAATAATGGGTAATGTCTCTAAAATAAATTAAATCTTATAACAAACATTTATATTTCATGACATTTTTTATGTTTTTGGAATTAACTTTATGTGAAAATTTCCCAATTGCTTTGAAAAAATATACATTATTCTAGAAATAGATTAACTATAGAAATGGGTATAAGAATGAGCCACCAGGAATAATGATTCAAAGTAAACTGTAGAATATTTTAGAACCCAAATTTTGGTTATTTTTGGAATACCTAGGTTCATCATCAGTGGCTAGGGTTCTCATTTCTACAACCAAACAATGAAATCACTTTTGTGTCGGTATGGGGTCAGGCATAGAGTTTCTAATGCATATCACCAATAAACCAATGGTCATGATGAGGTGTCAAATAGATAGGTAAAAACAATTATTGAAAATATGGTTCAACCCAATATAAAATATTAGATTATTAGACTCGATGATTCATTATGGGCTTACAATACTACCATTAAAACTCTCATTGGAATGTCACCATATCAGTTTGTTTGTTGAAATAGTTATCGCCTCCCTAATGAGATATAGAATCAAGCCTACTGATCCATTAACCAATGAAATTCTAATCATTCTAGTGTAGGTTCTTGTAGTAAGTTGCAGATTCTAGAGATGGAGGAAATGTATAGAGACATATATGAGAACTCTCAAATCTATAAGGAGAGGACCATGGATTCACATGACCATATCATCCTTCATCATCAATTCCAAATTGGAAAAAAGGTCCTCCTTTTAAATTTAAGGATGATGTTGTATCTAGGTAAGCTTCATTATCACTGGTTTTCCCCATACATTGTTACTAATTTTTATCCATTTGGTGTTGTTCAGGTTCAAAATGAACAAACAAAAAAAACTTTGATGTTAGAGTGTAGTAGTTGAAGCACTGTCATAAATCCATTAGGGATTCCACGATGGAGGAACTCTAAGTTCAAGAAGAAACCTACAAATGAAACCCACTAGGTTTTATCCTTCCTTCTCACATTCTCTTTTATTATAGTGAGGATACTACACACTCTAGGTTTGGGGGTGGGTACATTCTTGGGTTTGTTAGGAATTTTCACAACCTTTCCCTTTTTTCTATTTTTATTTTATTTTATATTATTGTCCCCCCTTCCCCCTCACTTTTTTTATGGAATGTTCATTTTTTTTATTCCCACTTAATCCTAGAAATTATTGGAAAGGCATGAGTAATTTCTTTATTTAAAGTTGTTTTAACATTTAAGAAAAATTATTTCAATGATAAAATGTGTGTTTTAGCATGAATTTATCATTGATGTGTGAATCTTTCTATAAAATTGGATGTTTTTCGATAATATAATTGGAATTATCTACATGAAACCTTTGAGAATATTGATACCCTTTGTATGGTTAGTTTATAGGAAAACTATTTCACTTAATATCTCCACACATCATTTCACCCATCCATGAAATGTGTCACTTAATATCTCTACACATCTTCGATACCCTTATCCAATCTATTTCATTACTGTACCATATTGAAAAATGTGTGTGTAACTATAATATGACTATTGTATTCCCTAAAAAAATAAAAAAATAAAAAAATTTAGAAGAAAAAAAATAAAGAGGGGAGTGATGAAGTGTAGAACATATGGGGATATCTAGGCCAAGATCATAAGGTTTTACTTCTAGGAATTATTAATTGAGTGGGTCTTGAAATTTGATTACAAAGGATATAGGGAAGGTTTGGTGGAAAGAATAATATATGTTGAAACATTTTAAAATAACCTATATTTACTGGATATAAAGTAGAAATAATATCATGAAATAGTTGTCACAAACACACATGGAGAGTTATTGACATGTTTTACTTTTGATTTATTTTCTTATATTGGTATCATTCATCTCCTAGAATTTTGTTCTAATACAATTTATGAGACATTGTTTTCCATAATCACTATGAATAACTCCTTGGTATGGTTTTTTCATTATCACATTTCTATCAAGGATTAAATTTTCAATGAATGTAAAATTTTCATGATGTTGGGAATATGTCCATGCATCATTTTTGGAAATGTGAATTTTCCCAGGAGTATAAATGTTTAGGTGTGGGGGTGTGATCACACCGTGAATCAATGTTTTATTTCACCCTTACCCCCACTGTATTAAACTGATTTTGAATTATAAATGACACGTTTTTTACCAAATTTAACTTCACATTTGGTTCAATTGGATTATTTGTATCACTATTAAAATGGTAAATTTTACTTATTTTTACTATTTTATTGTATGTGGAGGGATTTGGGGGGGGCAAAGGTGATGTATAAGAAAAATTGGCAAAACTACATGGATTCCCAAGGATATATTTCCACTAAATTTCATGTTACAAGAAAAAATTGCATCCAAATGGGAATAAATTTTTTGATATGATCCAAAAAACAGTGATATAGAACGCATATCAAGACAACCAATCCCATTTCATCTATCTCTTGGCCCAACCAAACTGATCTTTCAATGAAACTGAATATGCTCGATGTTAAAAGTTTGGTTTTTTATTTCATCCATGTCCTTAGATGTATATTTCCAAATGATGCCAAATTTTTGATGGAGATATAAAATACAAGGGTTAATTAATTTTCATTTTTTTATGTGATATATGACTTTATACTTTACCAAAACCATGTTCCAAGTGATATTTTAAAATCTGGGTTCCCAAAAGTACCTTCCATCTTGGCTATAAAAGGGTACCTTGGGAACCCCATTTATAAGTTCTACCAAGAAGAATAGTGGTGCTATTTTTGGATTTCAAAAGGAGTAATATAATCCTTTTGGAGGTTCTAGAGCTCCCTATTATCATTGGTATAGCTAAGATGAAGTCAGAGCTCCACACGAGATTCCTCCTCCTATTGATGGTGGGATAAACAGTGGATGATCATTGTGATAGAGATGCACACTTGAATAGGGGGATACGAAACATAATTATCTACTATTTAGATGTATATTGTGGGTTAGAATTTTATTTTATATGTATATTAACTTGTTTTGAAGCATTTAATTGAAAAAAAATTTATTTCATAAACATTTAGTGTGTAATTTTTAGGTGTGTGACTTGTGTTGTTCTGATTAGTCAACATAAGAATCCTCTTCTCTCCCAAAAATTTGATATTTGAGTGTTACTTGAAAAACCTTACTGTATTCTAATGGGGAAAAACTTGACTACATGATTGTTATGTCATGTTTTAGTCCTCTTTGTATCATTTTAGAGGCTTGTGGGTACCCAAGATCATGGTTAACCCTCAACCGAAGGATAACACATAAACGTAATAAAAAATTAAGAAAAATGAACTTTTCAAGTGGTGTAGTAACTTCTCAATGATTACATAATTATCATATATTTTTTAAAATACACTTTTTAAACTATTAAACTCTTTAAATTTATTTATTTTATTTTAAAATCATTATTTAACCCCCCCCCCCCCCTCTATTTTGTTTTTGAAAAAATTAATGAAAACTCATAGTCTAAACCCATCAAAGCTCCATGGTAGTTGACCTAGGGTCTTCCCTATAATATAAAATCATCATTAAATCATAATAAATTTGATGTGTTATGACAGCCTTTTCATACATAAAATACCCTCCATGATAATCCTTCTACAGGATTAAAAAACACATCATTATCTTTAATTATCTTAGAATCATCACAATGCCTATTAGTTAAGATTTATACAAACATGAATAGATTTTGAATCCTTGTAATCAACGGAAAGTTCCACATGAATTTACATGGAACAAAAGATGGTGTTATATATACATTTTCCTTCCATCAAGATGCACCAAATTCTTTGTTGTCATTAAGGTATGTTATTTCCTCCCAAAATTAACTATAATATTTCGAGAAAGAAATAATTTTATTAGTTGAAAATCCAAGATACTTAATTAAATTTCATGCCTAATAGTGATTTGAGGAAATATCTGCACTATCAGGAATCAATTCCTTAAAAATGGTAAAAATATATTCAATAGAGGTATTTTAAATTCAATACATGGTTATTCCATGATATAACCGCATTAAAAATTCTAAATTTTTTATTTTATTACATTCCTATTATATAGAAGTTCTGGAATCATCCATTAACCCGTTTACTCTCTCAACATCATCATCTTCATTCTTTTCCTCATGTGTATTGATATCATTGTCTTCATAAATTTTCTTGTTATATATCTTGTGGTGATGCACAAATATAAACTAATCAAATATCAAATTCTTCATACAACTTCTTTCTTTACATTCAAGAAAATTATAATATTGTATATTCTCTCCATTTTGATATAAAACATAAAAGTTTATTTGAAATATAGCTTCTTTTATATGGTATCTAACTTCTTCTGAACTTAACCATGGTCTTCCAACATAATTATCACTTGAACACTGTATATTACCTCTATTATAAGCATTGTTAAATGTATAATCTAAAAAATATACATGTTCTTTTGAAACTCTATTGAAATCTTATTATTATGACACACTGATCTTTTATCCATTCTATTATAGGTAAAAAAATTATATTGAAATCAACAATGAAAATAAAAATTAAAAAATTCATTACAATAAATTTTAATATGAATGTTATCAAATAATACTAGTAGTTTGAAAAATAAATAATAAGAGAAATAACATGTGCCATAAGAAGTGACTAAAAATAATGAACCAAGGTGGGTATCCCCGACATTTATGAATTCACTACCATGGTGGGAAAACTAAATAACTTAGAGATAATACATAGTGAAACCCAAGGTTTTAACAATGAAGACTTAATCAATAAGATCCAAACAAAGGAAAAAACCATAATTTCATAAAAAATAATAATACATTCAAAATGATCACAATACATTGAAGAATCGAAAATACATTCTAGATATCAAGATCAAAATCAAAGGGAAAAATGATTGATATAATGAATATGGGAGTGGAATAAATACATCATAATATCTACTAATTAAATATTAATATTTAGAAGATGGTGGGGATATTTTCTTCTTTGGATGATTTAAACTATACTTTATTTTCTTAGATATCCCATGGTCTTTGGAATTTTTAAGCAAGATGGATTGGAATGCCCAAACCTGCCACATTAGAAATACACTAATGATTTCATTGATTCATTAGGAGTGAAATTGAAGGAGATGTCTTCCATGATTTAGACTCCCCTATATTATGATCTTCAATAAATAGGGAACCTTTACAAGACCAAAAGGATATAGAGCTTACACCCTTCTTGGTTTGTGACCAAACCAAAAAGAGTCATTAATTCCCCATGGGATCAATCAGTTTAGAAGTTAAAAACACAAACCCTAAAGCACTAAATCTCCAGTTAAGTAGTATTTGATTCAGATAGTATAAGGATGATCTCATAAACAAAATGATATATAACACACAACTTCATAATTAAAACAAAAAACTCATGCAAGAAAGAAATAACTAATTGAAAATTAAAAGAAGAAAGATTGATGATGATTTAAGAGAATAATAGAAAAAATAAAAAAGGCAAAAGACATATAATTCCTAGGTTCATGCGCTTGTGATTATAAAAACTAATAACTTATTAACTTCATTTAAATTATTTATAAGTCACACCCTAACCCCCCATCAGACTGATTTACTCACACTCTCTTATAAATTCACCTTTTAATGGTTATATAATTCGGTTCATTAGTGAGAATGGTAATGGAACCCATTTTTAAATGAAAATCTGATAATATCCAACGAATATAGTGAACATATTATTCTAGTAACTACATTATAGAACACTCAATTAATAAAAACACAATGGTAGTGTAATTAAAAATAAGGTCGAGAGGGTGGGAAGATAATTTAATGTGAAACAAAATACGAATTATAGAAAAATCCATAGACACACTAGTATAATCCCCCTTTAATTACATGTTAGGAAGAAATAAAGATCACCATCTCATGATATCTATTATAAGGTGATGAAAAAATAAAATAAAATATATATAATATGTGATATGGAATAAATAAGGAGGCTTTATTCCATAGAGAATAAATAAATATTCAATGAATTATTCAACATATAATTTCGAAAGAAAATATAGGAAAATTATCAAGGAAATCCAACCTTTATAAAGAAACATTGGTCTTGTTCATCCCCAATGTAACGATTTAAGAAATAATTAAATTCTCATTATTTTGTTTGATTACCAGATTTCTAACAATAAACCTCAATAGATATTTCCTTATAAATTCCCAAGGATAAATATTTTTAATCTCATCTAGCATTCCGCCTTAACCACCCTTCTCATTTATCATCAAACTTGATGATAATTATTTTAACATGCCTCTTTTATTTTAAATTTGAGCATGGGTATCATGGTCAATAGATATGAAATTCCATCAATAAATTCATAGATATTTTTATTATTTTCAGGTTGATTGGTGCTTCACGACATGAACATAAACCATGATATGACCTATGCATTCCCATCCATGATTCAAGATGCTTCTATTTACTTCTTGCAATGAAAAATAAAAAATTAATTAATTAATTAATTAATTTTCATGAAAGGATGTTTTGGGGTTTAGTGGGAACCTGTACAACAATAAAGGAATAAAAAATTCCAACAAAACTCTAAAAAAATCCAAAATATCACAAGCAGTATACCTATACCCAAACAACCACACACACAGATACTCTAAGAATAAGTGCTATAAAACATCTAGAATGCTGGAAAAAATAGGGAAACCAAAAAAATTCATGAAACTAAATGAAAATAAAAGCACATACAAGATAACTAGGCAAGTCCAGAAAATTTTAGAAGAGTTGGAATGGTATACTTCTTGGCATGAATGAAAACTCAAAATGTCTAGAATGTAAAAAAAAGAACCAAAAATAAAAAATATATATTTAATCAGTATAATAACATGAATTTATAATATTGATCACATGGTAACATATATAAAAATAAAAAAAATACTTAGCAGAAGAGAAAAAATATTTGGAACTCACTAATCTGATGTTGAAGATGATCCTAATTAAAAAATTGTTGAATAAGTGAAGATCGCTGGAGGAGATCGGAATTCACCACTCCCTTGTGAGAGGGAAATTAGAGAAGGATCACTGGTGAATGTGGGGGAGGCTGGGAGTCGATGGAATATGTGTAGAGGCTATACCCATGGTTTTTTAAAAACCATTGTTATAGCCCAACCTATACCAACCGTTTTAAAAAACCGTTGGTATAGATTTATTTATACCACCAGTTTGAATGAACCTTTGGTTTATCCCAGATCCAGGTACTCTATACCAATGTTTTATACAAATCATTGGTATAGAGGCATGAGAATTGCCCCACTTTCCAGTAGTGATTAATTGTAAATATGATATCAATGTAAATATTTTGTAAATAATGGTGAAATGTAATATTTTTATTCCAATATGGTTTTCTATACATTTTTATTCCAATCTATTTATGTTTTTTATTTGGTTTTTATTTATAGGGCTATTGGAGGGCTATAAATTTATAGTAGCTAATGTGACCTTTATTAAAGCTAACAAAGTGATAATAAAGGCCACCTTTATTAGTTCTAGATAAAATGCTTATAGAGGAACCCTTTATCAATGCTAAAACAGAAGAATTGATAAATTATTCCTTTATCACCAATTTTTTTATCATAGAAAAATGGTTCCTTTATCAATTATTTTTCGAGCACCGATAAAGGGTGCATACTTTTAAAGTTACTTAGATTATAAGTGCTTTTTAACACTAAAAAAGACCTTTTATGACACTGATAAAGGCCGTTTATATAGTAGTGGTATTACACATCCATGGTGTCACTTTTTCATTAGGATCTACAACCACAAATCGATTCATATGTAGTGCTAATGTTTATCGGTGATAAACAGAACATGCTGATAAAAGGTCTATCTTTATTAGTGCTAGCTAAAATTGATGATAAAGGAACAATTTATCTGCGCTAAAAAAGCGTTGATAAAGGAGGATCTTTATCAGCACTAATCTTAGCGCTCATAAAACCATTTAATAAAAAATATTACTAATATATATAAAACTATCATATTTATTTTTAAAAATAATTTTTCTTTAAATACATCAATTAAACAACGTGTGTTTATAATTAATATAAATAATATATATTAATATATTAATTTTAACAATTCAAATATATATATAATTTTTTTCAAAAAATATTTATAAAATTATAAATAAATATATATATTTAAATAATTATAAAATTATGACAAATATACTTTAATAATAAATATATTTTTTTATATTCACAACTAAATATCAATAGCGCGTGGATGATCCGGCCACCAGCGTAGTTCACTGGGGGGGCTCTGATGACAGGAACCCACATGGGACGATGGTGCCTGGTTGTCATTGTGATGATGATGACCGACATGGTGTGTTGGGGTTTTCGATAGACCAGTGTGAAGATGAGCCCCCACCCAACCGTGGGGGGTGACGAGAATGGGGGAGTTTTTTTAATAAGTTTTTTTAAAAAATATTTTTTCTTAAACAGCTGGGTTAAAAATATTTTTAAAAATATGCCCTAAAGGCAGCATCAGTGATGCCAGATTTCTAGTAAAACAAAAAATAATAATTAATTAATCTTTTTAAAAAAAATATTTTTTTTGTTTTGTTTTGTTTATATATATATATATATAAACCAAAAAACAAGAAAAAATAAAAATATTTTTTTTCACAATTTATCTGATATTTAAAATCCAGTACTACTGCCATTACAATAGTATGGATTCTAACATAAGCTCTCACCCAGGGATTCCTTTTATAAGGGAGCTTACCCTGAAAATCATTCTGTATTTCTAATGTGGGATTCTTGTTCTCCCTTTCCAGCGTAGAACATTCTGCATTTCCAATATGGGATTTTGTTTCAAGTATGTGGCTTTGAAAGACTATAATATATAAACTATAAGACCAATATAAATGAAACATAAAACATGGATTAAACATATAAAAAATAGTTGAAAACAAAAATAATTTCAAAAAAAATATTGATGGAAAATAATTTATAAGGTTTCAAAGAAACCTACTAGAAACTTAAAAATGTTTCAAGTACGTGACTTTGAAAGCATATAAAATATAAACTATAAGACTAACATAAATGAAACTTAAAACATGGTTACCTAGCCCAACGATGGGGGGGCGACAGAAGTTCAGCTGGCTGAAAGCCAGTGTGGTGGTATAGTATGCCCCTACGATGATCAATGGTGTGTGGACGTTCTAGCTACTAGCGTAGTTCACTAGGGGGGGCTCCAATGATGGGAACCCACATAGGATGGCGGCGCCTGCTTGCCGCTATGATGATGACAACCGGCATGGTGTGTTGGGGTTTTAGATGCACCGGTGTGAAGATGAGCCCCCACTCGACTGTGGGGGGTGATAGGAATGGGGGAGTTTTTTTAATAAGTTTTTTTAAAAAATATTCTTTTTAAAAACAGCTGGGTAAAAAAATTTAAAAAATACTCCCTAAATGCGGCATCGTCGATGTCGCCTTTCCACTAAAACCAGAAAAAATATCAAATTTTTTGAAATTTTAATTCTTTTATTTTGGTTTTTGGTTTTTTTTATATATATATTTATATATAATCCAGTAGTACTGTCATTACAGTAGTCTGGATAATGACAAAATCTCTCACCCAGGGATCTCTTTTATAAGAGTTCTTACCCTGAAAATCATTATACATTTGTGATGTGGGATTCTGGTTCTCCCTTTTCTGTGCAGAACATTCTGTATTTCTGATGTGGGATTCTGTTTCAAGTATGTGGATTTAAAAGACTATAAAATATAAAATTTAATACCAATATAAATGAAACTTAAAACATGAATTAAACATATAAGAAATAGTTGAAAACAAAAAATAATCCTAAAAATGTTGACGAAAAATAATTTATAAGGTTTCAAATACACCTACAGGAAACATAAAAATGTTTCAAGTACGTGACTTCAAAAGCATATAAAAAAATATATTTTTTTTAAAACAGTTGGGTTAGAAATATGTAGTGATGCCGCCTTTCCAGTAAAACAAAAAATAATAATTTTTTTGTTTTGTTTATATATATATATAAACTGATAAATAAAATAAAAAATAAAAAATATATTTTCAGCAGAATTTATCTACTTTAAAAAACCAGCAGCACTACCATTACAGTAGTCTTGATTCTAACATAAGCTCTTACCCAGGGCTCCCTTTTATAAGAGAGCTTACCCTGAAAATCATTTTGCATTTCTGATGTGTGATTATGGTTCTCCCTTTCACGTGCAGAACATTCTGCATTTCTGATGTGGGATTCTGTTTCAAGTACGCGACTTTGAAAGACTAAAATATAAACTATTAGACCAATATAAATGAAACTTAAAACATGGATTAAAATTATAAGAAATAGTTTAAAACAAAAATAATTTCATAAAAAATGTTGATGGAAAATAATTTATATGGTTTCAAACACACCTACTTGAAGCATAAAAATGTTTCAAGTACGTGACTTTGAGAGGATATAAAATATATAATATAATACCAATATAAATGAAACTAAAAACATGGATTAAAAATATAACAAATGGTTTAAAATAAAAATAATTTCGTAAAAAATGTTGACGGGAAATAATTTATAAGTTTTTAAAGTCAACTACGTGAAACTTGAAAATGTTTCAAGTACGGGACTTTGAATGTTTATAAAATATAAACTATAAGACCAACATAAATGAAACTTAAAATATGGATTAAATATATAACAAATAGTTAAAAATAAAAATAATTTCAAAAAAATGTCTATGAAAAATAATTTATATGCTTTCAAAGACACTTACTAGAAACTTAAAAATGTTTCAAGTGTGTGCCTTTGAAAGCCTATAAACTATAAACTATAAGACAAATATAAATTAAACTTAAAACATGGATTAAACATATAACAAATTATTTAATTAATTAATTAATATTATTAATAATTAATTAGATAATAATTAATTAGTTAATTAGTAATTATAAATTATTAATTATATAATAATTATCTAATTAATTATTATTTAATAATTTTTAATAATTACTATTTAATAATTATAATGAAAAATTATAATTTATAATAATA
Organism: Viscum album; assembly: GCA_963277665.1. Classification (NCBI taxonomy): domain Eukaryota; kingdom Viridiplantae; phylum Streptophyta; class Magnoliopsida; order Santalales; family Viscaceae; genus Viscum; species Viscum album. Next base: position 1,538,737,190 of record OY728138.1, read on the forward strand.
TTACTAATCATCTAATTAAATATTATATAATTAATAATTATATTAATAATTAACTAATTAATTATTATATAATAATTTTTAATAAATAATAAATAATAATTATAATTTATAATTATATTACTAATAAACTAATTAGGAAAATGGCTTCAAGTTTATATTTCTCAAAAAATCAACTAATTAACTATTATATAATTAATAATTATATTACTAATTAATTAATTTACTATTATATAATTAATAATTATATTCCTAATTAACTAATTAAGTATTATATAATTAATTATTAATAATTACTTATTAACTAGTTAGTAATTATATAATAAATAATTATATTACTTATTAACTAATTAATTATTATATAATTAATAATTATATTAATAAGTAACTAATTAATTATTAAATAATTAATAATTATATTACTAATTAACTAATTAATTACAATGTAATTAATTATTAATAATTACTAATTAACTAAAAAATTATTATAAGATTAATAATTAATAATTATAATGAATAATTATAAAGAATAATTATATTGCTAATTAACTAATTAATTATTATATAATAATTTTTAATAATTACTGATTAATAATTATAATGAATAATTATATTTCTAATTTACTAATTAACTATTATATTATTAATAATTATATTAGCAATTAACTAATAAATTATTATATAATAATTTTTAATAATTAATAATTAATAATTATAATGAATAATTATAATTTATAATTATATTACTAATTAACTAATTATAAAAAAGGGAATCAGCTCTATCTTTCTCAAAAAAATAACTAATTAACTAATATATAATTAATAATTATAAAGGGATGGAGAGTCTCTCTCTCAACATCAGAGAGCATCTCTCTAATGAATTTAAATGGATTTCTTCTGCAGTCCCACCTCTTCCATGCTGCCTCTACCAATTAGAAATCACGAAGATGGTATTTTTATTCATTTTTCTCTTTTCGTTGTTTTCGGAAGGAGGCACAACAATGTTGTTTCCGATCTCGGTGGGTCTGTGCCCTATGAGACTGGTGATAGGGACCCTGAGGCGGTGGCTGGTAAGTGTGTTTTGATGAAGGGGATAGGTGACGACACCTTGATGGTGGCTGCTGGCGACGATACCTTGAAGGTGGAGGCGGATGTCGATGATTTGATCGCGGTGGATGCTGCTGTGATAGCGGTGGGAGCTGTGAGAAATAGGGTTTTTCGGAAAAACCTGAGGGTTGACTCTAAGGGAAGGCCGATTGTAGGCTTTGCACTATGTGGAAACTGGATACCCTGTTTGGCTTCGATCTATGATGATGTTCGATTCGTAGGTGACGAGGTTGCACGGTTGGCGTCTGTTCAGTGATGGAACAAGCCACGATCTCATTTTCAATGGCGGCTTCGATCTTCTTCATGGTGGATGGTGGCGTGACCGCGTATCTGTGGTGTTATCGAAGGGGTGTTGGTCAAAGGGCTTCAAAGGTGTTGGGATCCTGACGGTGTTGAGATCCCAATGGGCATGCGAGAGCGTCGGTGGTTCGTGGGGTGTAAGTTGGGGGCGCGACAGTGCTGGAGGTGAGCTAGTAAAGGGGGTACCCTGCAGTGGTGCGGGCTAGGGGTGAGACGACACTGGAGGCAGTGGGGATATCGGTGTATATGGTTCTCGGTGGCAATGTATGGCGGTGACCTTGAAAGCTGGTAGACGACATCGGTGGCGTACAGGCTGGTTTCAAGAAGGTATCCTTGGAATGCGAGTAAAGACTTTTTTAGTGTAGAGGCTATAAGCAGGTATCCTTGGAATGCCAATGAGGACATCATTCAAGTGGGTTGGATGTGATTGTGGATTACCGATTGGGCCTTAGGGTCTTTGGATGTTGTGAAATGGGTTTATTTGAGTCACTTGGGTCTTCAAGCCTCTTTTGTTTTTGGGCTTTCAAACTAACTTCTTTTATTGATGGGCATTTGCTTTGGTTTTCTTGTTGGCGATGTTGGCCCGTCTTTCTGTGTTTGGTGGCGTTTGTGTCACAATCCTTTTTCATTGTCTCTGCATTATGTTTTTTTAATATTTTTTTTGGGCCGAGTGCACTCAGATCTCGAGCCTTTCTCATATAATTAATAATTATATTACTAATTAACTAATTAATTATTATATCTTTAATGATTAATAATTATTAATTAAATAATTACAAATTATATAATTAATAATTATATTACTAATTAACCAATTAATTATTAAATAATTAATAATTATATTACTAAGTAACTAATTAATTATTAAATAATTAATAATTATATTACCAATTAACTAATTAACTAATTAACTAATTAATAATTAACTATTAATAATTAATAATGAATAATTATAATGAATAATTATAGTGAATAATTATAAAGAATAATTATAAAGAATAATAATATTACTAATTAACTAATTAATTATGATATATAAATTTTTATTAATTACTAATTAATAATTATAATGAATAATTATAATTTATAATTGTTTTACTAATTAACTAATTAACTATTATAGAAATAATAATTATATTACCAATTAACTAATTAATTATTATATAATAATTTTTAATAATCACTAATAATTAATTATAACGAATGAATATAATTTATAATTATATTAAAAATTAACTAATTAACTATTATATACTTAATTATTATATTACTAATTATCTAATTAATTATTATATAATTAATTATTAATAATTACTAATTACCTAATTAATTATTATATATTTATTTATTAATTATACTAATTAACTAATTAAATAATTTATTATATGTTTAATCTATGTTTTAAGTTTTTTTTATATTGGTCTTATAGTTTATATTTTATAAGCTTTTAAAGACACACATTTGAATCATTTTTAAGTTTCAAGTAGGTATCTCTGAAAGGTTATAAATTATTTTTCATCAATATTTTTTATGAAAATATTTTTATTTTCTATTATTTGTCATATGTTTAATCCATGTTTTATGTTTCATTTATGTTGGTCTTATAGTTTATATTTTATAGACTTTTAAAGTCACGTACTTGAAACATTTGTAAGTTTCAAGTAGGTGTCTTTGAAAACTTATAAATTATTTTCCATCAACATTTTTTTACAAAATTCTTTTTATTTTCAACTATTTGATATATATTTAATCCATGTATTAAGTTTCATTTATGTTGGTCTTATAGTTTATATTTTACAGGCTTTCAAATTCACATACTTGAAACATTTTTAAGTTTCAAGTAGGTGTATTTGAAACCTTATAAATTATTTTCATCAACAATTCTTATGAAATTATTTTTGTTTTCAACTATTTCTTATATGTTTAATAAAATTTTTAAGTTTCATTTTTATTGGTCTTATATTTTATTTTTTACAGTCTTTCAAAGCCACGTACTTGAAATAAAATCTCAAATGAGAAATGTAGAATGTTATGCGCATGAAAGGGAGAACCAAAATCCCATATTAGAAATGGAGAATGATTTTACAGGGTAAGTCCTCTTATAAAAGAGAGCCCTGGGTGAGAGCTTCTGTCAGAACCCAGACTGTTGTAATGGTAGTACTGCCAGATTTTAAATAAGAGATAAATTCTGCAGAAAATTTTATTTTTTTTATTTTTTTATTATATATATATAAACAAAACCAAATAAAAATAAAAATAAAAATAATTTAAAAAATAATTATGATTTTTTTTCATTTTTGTGGAAAGGCGGCATCACAGATGCCTCCTTTAGAGCGTATTTTTAAAAAAAAATAACCGAGCCATTTTTAAATAAATATTTTAAAAACAATTATTAAAAAAACTCGAATGGAGGAAGATGATGGCCTAAATAATATATTTATATATATATAAGATCAGGGATTAGTCCATTTCTGGTGGAGGCTATGGACAGGGTTACGACCGGGGCATATATGCTGATGATTTTGACATTGATTATCGAAATGACCCTGTCCATTTTTCTTGTTCTCGTGCTTTCTTTTTCTTTCATCTTGGACTTGTGACCAGACCTTTTTTGGTATATTAGTGAAAAAATTTAATAGTTTATTTATATATATTGATTAAAAAATTTGTATATAATTAATTTAATTATAGTATATTAATAATTTATTTAAATAATTAGATAATATATGAATCAATATATTTATTTAGATATATATTTATATTACCGAGAAGATGTGAACCATGGATTTGGAGAGCCAAATATATGGTCCCAAAAAATTATTAAAAAAGTAAACAAGTACATAAATGAGAACTACACGGCCAAAGCCCAAATCAAAACAAAAAAAAAAGGAAATAGAAAATCAAGTCAAAAAGATATACAAAACACATCCCAATGTCAAAAGAAAATAATAAAATGCCTGGATAACCAGAGTAGAGACCATCCACTCCCAAAAAGACAAATTTCATGCATTACAAGATAACCTCTAGAATATGCTGCAAAAACATGGTATGAAACCTTGTCATGCAACATGATCAACACAAGAACTTCCAGGATGACATCAATTCCTGCCGCATCCCTGAGGGTGACGTCCCCTCCTTCATTTAAGAGTGACCTAAGCACTTCGGTCTTCTAGGAATTTGGTAGTTTGGTTATCAACGTCATTTACCTCTTATTGCCCCTACTATCCAGGTTCAGACATAGTCACCACTTCCACAACATCATCTTGCTCTTGGAGAGACACTTGCTCAACCTCCTCTATATATACGTGTAAAAGACCTTTCCTAGATTCATCTTCCCGTCTCATAGATTCATCAACCAGTTCAGGAGCCCCCAATACAGTAGCATTCATTGCCACCATGCCAACATCTCCATCCTTGGGAAAAGGATTCTTATCACCATCATTCTTTTGAAAAAAAACTTTAGTTCGTTCCACACAACTTTTAATCAGTGAATGAGAGGTTTGATTTTGAACACCAGATTTCTCCAAACCTTCTAGATAAAAATGGTCGAACTCTAAGTTATTAATAGATTCAACCATATAGAGGAAATTTCCCTTCCCTTTTGATGTGTCACTTTTGTCTATCCTCATGATACACCCTCCTGGAATGCCTTACTGCTCAGTCACAGGTGGGGCCTCAGATCAGCATAGGAAAAAGGGGGTGAAGACAATGCCATACCATTCCCAGTAAAAGAGGTAACCATAGTAGTGGAGGGGGAGCCACTAATCTCCTACAGAGTCTTCTGAATATTAAACTGGTGGGATGATTTCCCTTTGCTCTTAGCACCATTAAAAAACTGATCTCAAATTTCATCAGCCAATTCAAAATTATCCTTAGAATTACATGACAAATAACCCTCCTATTGAGGGTTATGGGAGACCTTCTTTCCAGATAGACCATCCATCTTGGTCCTATCCACTTGTTGGATGCCAACATCAGTAGTACCCATTTAACCAAACTGAGTTCCCATCACATGATCCTCCTGATCCATAGACACATTAAGACCATAAGAAGTTTCATGAATTAACTCAGGATATGACTTCAAGACATTATGAGCAACAACTTCAGAAAAAGAGACAGGAGCTTGTGGATCTCTATAGACGGGCCCGTAAGCAGTGACTAAAGAATTTTCTATATTGGGAAATGCAACAACATTAGCTTCAACTCCCTCAATAGAATCATTAGCATCATTTATGCCCTCTATCGATTTTGTAAGCTTGCCAATTGTAGGTTTATTCCTATTGAAAATGGGCAACATGAGATTACAAGAATCTATGTGATGTCCATATTTCTTGCAGCTTGAGCATCTCAATCCCCTGATGTAGATGTCTCTTACATGACCAATGCAAAATAAATTAGAGAAAAAGTTATGAACATACTCATATTCAATTGAAAGCTAAAATTTAAAATCACCAGCAACCACGTACACTGTTTCAACCAAAGCTGAACTAAGATCCAACTCAAGAAAGTTTTGGGAATAGTGTCTGTACCTAGCCATTTTAATCTCCTTATCAAATTTGATTGGATTTCCAATAGCCAAAGCCACATCCCAAAAAATATTAGGGTGCCAAAAAAACCAATTCAAACATTTAACTCAGATCCATGATTGTGAAACAGTGTTCTTGGATTGAAAGGAATCAACCCAAGGGTCCCAATCCCAAAATTTAAGGACCCCCTGATTTAAAATTGATAAACCCACCGCTCTATGCCTTCAGTTTCAGTTCATGGGAAGGGAAGTTTGTATGGAAAAAACCCGGACTGAATGACACCATATGCCAATTGTTAAAAACCAATACCTGGATCAACCGATTCCTAAGTTCTTTAAGCATCCAACCATCATTCTTCGGTTTAGAGGTAATCCTCGTGATGATTGAATTTTTACAAACCTCAATTATTTCTACACAAAAAATTAGGTGTTTCCTCAACAAACACAAGATAACCGTTCTTCAAGATTCGATTGTTGGCAACAAGTGAGCCACTCTGAAAACTATGAAAAAATATGTCACCAACAGGGGCTCTTTCCCACATTGTAGCCATAGCCTTCAAGCACCCCCTTTTCCAAATCCAAAGGATTCAAGGAAAAAGGAATCCTCGCCAAATCTTGAAAAGCATCGGATGAAACCAGAATCCCGGTGCCCAAACCAGAAGCAGCATGTCTGTTCTTTAGTGGACCAACAAATACATCCATTGGATTGAAGAAATTGTCTAAAGTCAATATTCTCAAGGAAAATCACACTAATCCCCATTGGAAAAGAGTGAGAGACTCTCGAGCCCAACCATCCTCTCCCCCTCATATATATTTATGTTGATATTAAATAATTTAAAATATATGTACATGTACAATTGCATGTATGTATGTGTATGTGTGTGTATACATTTGTGTATGTATATGTGCATGTAGATGTGTATGTGTACAAATGTATTTTTGTAATTCACTTAAATGCTAGGAATTCACATTTTAATATTTTTATGATTTTTTAATTTGATTTATTCATTTATTATTATATATTAATTAATAATGCTAAATATATATTTAATATTTTTTAATATTTATTTATACATATCTTTATTTACTATACATGTAATATTTTCAATATGTTTGTAATTTATATTAATAATATTTATTCGTTTTTATTTATTAAGTTGTAACATTTAAAATATATTTGAAATTTCTATAATTAATATATTTAAATGATTTCTTAATAGTTTTATAATTTAAATATTTAATTATACAATTATATATATATATATATATATATATATATAATTTTCTTAAAATGTTATTTATAAAATTTTAAAAAGTATGTATATATTTAATTATTTTTAATATTTATTTATACATATCTTTATTTACTATACATGTAATATTTTCAATATGTTTTTAATTTATATTAATAATATTTATTCTTTTTTATTTATTAAGTTGTGAGATTTAAAATATGGTTGAAATTTATATAATTAATATATTTAAATTATTTTTTAATAGTTTTATACTTTAAATATTTAATTATAAAATTATAAATATATATAATTTTCTTAAAATTCTATGTATAAAATTTCAAAAAAATAAATATTTATTAAAATAATTATAAAATAATAATAAATATATTAATTGTATTTATAATTACATATTAATAAATATAAATTAATATAATTATATTTATAATTATATATAAATACTTTTGAATTATATTTATTTATAATTATATATATTAGGTGCTTGGGGGGCACAATTACATTCAAAAACACACACACAACACACAAAGGCTGAAAAGGCAGGTCATAACCCCCAAGGGGATATCCCACCCATTAAGACTTATTTTATTTAGTAAATGGCATGTAGGATCAGTGGGAACGAAAATCATTACATGTTTGGAAATCCCAGTGCAGCGTCATGCCTGCATCATCCTACCTACATCACTATGCAAGCGTCATATCTGTGCCACCGCCTGCCTGTATCATCATTTGTATCACCACCTGCATAGTATTGCAATAGTACATATGCCTTGTATCACCACCTGCATAGTACTGTAATAGTACATACGCCCAACAGGGCTTGATCCCAGGACCTCCTGATTTCCAAGAAGGATCATTTATCACTCGAGTAGAAGCTCATTGACATTATAATTATAAATAAATACACACATATTTAAATAATTATGTAATTTTAATAAATATATTTAAATAATAAATGTATTTATTATATTTATAAATATATATAATTATATAAAAATTCTTTTTAAATATCTTTATTTATAATTATAATTATAATAAATATATTTAAATAATAAACATAGTTATTAAATTTATAATTATATTTATTTATATTTTGATATATATATATATATATAGTAGTTGGGTTGTGATTCAGTGGTTGAGGTGACTCGTAATCTTACTTTTGGCATGCTGTTGGGGTTCAGTGCCCAATGGGTGAAATATTTGCGCAAAATTAATTAGGGGCAGCGTCTTCGTGGGCCTGCACAATGTAGGCATCCCGCCCGACGGCGGGGGTTGTATATTACGGGCATCGATCGGCCTTATTTGATGGTGCAGTACAGAGCGGCGGTAGCGGGACAACTGTCGATGGCTTGGGAGTGCGTGTGGCTTCCGGTCTTTGTGCAGGAATTCGATAGGCGATGTCAGCGGCGAAGCTCATTAGCGATTGGTGAGGTCCGATTGGTAGTGTCGCTTGGCTGTTTGGGTGCGTGCGGCTTCCAGGCTATGTGCAGGCAGTCTACTGGTGATGGAAGCCATGAATCACAACATCTTTCATTGGCGACGAAAGAGGCAAAGAGGTCCGGCAGCGCATGTGGTAGAGGGCTTTAGCGACAGTGATTGTTGGGAGGGGTCCGATCACTTGCGGCCGAGGCAACTCCGCCATGGTGGCCAGCGAGTCGATGACAGGGGTTGAGGCGGCATGGGCGTGGGGACATGCAGCGCAGGCATGGGCTGGCCCCATATCGAAGGTTGGTTAGCCAGGTCCGATTGCTGATGATGCTTGGATGTCCGGCTGTGTGTGATAGTGTTGTTGGCGGCTAGTTTCAGTGGGGGTGTTAACGGTTGCGCAGTAACGAGCTTTGAATAAATGGGGGCTAGGGGCCAAGAGGATATTGGGTCTCTAGGCCTTAAGCACATGGGCCTCACGCCATGAAGGTGGGGCTTTGACAATCAATTTGCAAGGACCTGCGGGGATATATAATAATAAATAAATGAGCTCCATGAGTGGGTTAATCCTGGGCCGATATGACCCACCTTTCAGACTTTGTAGGTGTGAGGTGTGTGCGCGTTTCATTATAATCGTACCATCAAGCACGTAATATACTTGTATAATTATATAAATATATTAATAAATATATATATATTTTTTCAAATATATTTATTTATAAATATAATTAAAATAATTATATAGATTTAAATAATTATAAATTATAATAAATGTATTTAAATACAAAATATATTTATTATATTTATATAATTATAGGTATTTGGGGCTGCAATTACAATGAAACATATAGGCACACAACTTACCCTACAGACGGATGGGTAGATGATAGCCCCTTAGGGATAATCCAACCATTATATAGCCCCCTGTTGACCTCCTTTTTTATTTATTGGCCTGAATACCCTTACAACATAATCCCTGAAAAGGCCCATACAAACAACTCGTTGGACCTAGAACACCATGGCCCATAGGGCCCAGGAACCTTAACTTGGAACCACCATAGGCTTTGTCTCCACCATACCAGACCTGTCGTGTGAAGACCGATGATCCATACCCCACCCCACCATGCGTTGTGCGATCACTATTGGCACCGCCAAACCAATGTCTCACAATGTCTCACCAGAGGCCATGACAGACTACCAAAGACAACCGCCAAACCACCGCCACCGCTGTCGAGCGGAGGTTCGCCAATCCCAAACACTAGTCAACAAAAGCATACCGCAGCACCAGTGTCAGGTCATTGCCGAGCTCTACTGAGGTGACGCCCTTCTGTGCCAAATTCATGGATAACGGATCATGGCATCCTCAGTGAAGGATTGCCACCGCCACCACCTGTTGGTCAATCATCAGCAGTGCCAAAAACATCGATGATGAGAGTTGCCTCCTCTCCTACGACCTCCATCCTACCGTCCCACGTGTTCGCCACCATCCATGGAAGCACAATGACTTATAGTCACAATACTTGATATTGAGCCCATCGGTATCCCATTCCACCACCAGTAGCCATCAACATCATCAAATCGTCACAATGCCATTGTCGCACTACTATGAAGAATCCCTTTGTCCTCTCCCTTGTACGTGCTGTCAGTTGTGCTTCCCTAGCTCCACCATTGCAATATGCCAACCTCCTACCTCCATGTCGGGATCCACACACTACGGGAAAAATGAGCAATTGCGACGGGTTATTTGCGACGGGATTTATTCCCGTCGCAAATAGTCATGTTAAAAACTTATTTGCGACGGGGGTACTTCCCCGTCGCAAATAAGGAGGCTTTTGCGACGGGATTGCTTTCCCCGTCGCAAATAGTTTTCCCGCGATGCGCGCCAAATCGCGGGAAACTTATTTGCGACGGGGAAATATTCCCGTCGCAAATAACCGGCGGCAGTAAAAGGTATTTGCGACGGGAATATTCCCCCGTCGCAAATACTATGTCGGCAGAGGGTTATTTGCGACGGGACCCGTCGCAAATAACTATTTACCGGTTGACCGTAATAAATGTTGGCGAAGGTATTTGCGACGGGACCCGTCGCAAATAATACTATTTGCGACGGGAATCCCGTCGCAAATGGGCCCGTCGCAAATAATCTAACCTATAAATACCCCCATCCGTTTTTTTCATTTCATTCTCATTCCTTATCTTCTCTCTCTCTCAGAATCATATTTCTAGAGTTCAGTTTTTCTCCAGTTTAAGTTTTTTCTCCGGAGCTGATATTAAAGTTTTGAAGAACGATCAGAACAGATCAATTTTCAAGGTATTTATCTTCATTTTAATTTTTTATTTATTTTTAATTTTTTATTAGTTTTTATTATTATTAATTAGTTGTAATTTAATTATGTTTACATTGTTTTATTACTTAATAAATTTAAATTATTAGTATTGTTTATATGGTAATTAGGAATAATTAGTAATAATTTTTAATAATTAAGAATAAATATTAATAACTAGTAATAAATACCAATAATTAGGAATAAGAACATTATTACATTATTAGTTTATTTTATTATTAATATTAAAATAATATAATTTTTTATATATATACAGTTCTTTTTTCATCTGTGTGTTTGCTGTCTTCACATGTATTATTTGTATGTGGAGATAGAAAACGCACAGATGAAAAAAGAACTGTATATAAATTAGAAAATTATATTATTTTAATATTAATAATAAAATATATTAATAATGTTATTATTTGTAATTATTGGTAATTATTTCTAATTATTGATAATTATTTATTTAATTACTAATAATTATCAATAATTAAGAATAATTAGTAATAATTACCAATAATTAACAATAATTAGTATTAATTACCTATAATTAGTATTAATTACCAATAATTAGTATTAATTACCAATAATTAGTATTAATTACCAATAATTCGTAATAATTAGGAATAATTAACAATAATTACTAATAATTAGGAATAATTAACAATAATTACGAATAATTAACAATAATTAGTAATAATTAGGAATAATTAGGAATAATTAGTAATAATTAGGAATAATTAGGAATAATTAGTATTAATTAGGAATAATTAGTAATAATTACCAATAATTAGGAATAATTAGGAATAATTAGTATTAATTACAAATAATTAGTATTAATTAGGAATAATTAGTATTAATTACAAATAATTAGTATTAATTACAAATAATTAGTATTAATTACCAATAATTAGTCTTAATTACCAATAATTAGTATTAATTACCAATAATTAGTATTAATTACCAATAATTCGTAATAATTAGTATTAATTACCAATAATTCGTAATAATTAGTATTAATTACCAATAATTCGTAATAATTAGGAATAATTAACAATAATTAGTAATAATTAGGAATAATTAGTAATAATTAGGAATAATTAACAATAATTAGGAATAATTAGTAATAATTAGGAATAATTAGGAATAATTAGTAATAATTAGGAATAATTAGTAATAATTAGGAATAATTAGGAATAATTAGTATTAATTAGGAATAATTAGTATTAATTACCAATAATTAGTATTAATTACCAATAATTAGTATTAATTACCAATAATTAGTATTAATTACCAATAATTAGTATTAATTACAAATAATTCGTATTAATTACAAATAATTAGTATTAATTACCAATAATTAGTATTAATTACCAATAATTAGTATTAATTACCAATAATTAGTATTAATTACCAATAATTAGTATTAATTACCAATAATTAGTAATAATTAGGAATAATTAACAATAATTAGTAATAATTAGGAATAATTAACAATAATTAACAATAAGTAGGAATAATTACGAATAATTAGTATTAATTACCAATAATTAGTAATAATTACCAATAATTAGTATTAATTAGGAATAATTAGTAATAATTACCAATAATTAGTATTAATTAGGAATAATTAGTATTAATTACCAATAATTAGTATTAATTACCAATAATTAGTATTAATTACCAATAATTAGTAATAATTAGGAATAATTAACAATAATTAGTAATAATTAGGAATAATTAACAATAATTAGTAATAATTAGGACTAATTAACAATAATTAGGAATAATTAGTATTAATTAGGAATAATTAGTATTAATTACGAATAATTAGTAATAATTACCAATAATTAGTAATAATTACTAATAATTAGTAATAATTACCAATAATTAGTATTAATTAGGAATAATTAACAATAATTAGTAATAATTAGGAATAATTAACAATAATTAGTAATAATTAGGAATAATTAACAATAATTAGTAATAATTAGTATTAATTAGGAATAATTAGTAATAATTACCAATAATTAGTATTAATTAGGAATAATTAGTAATAATTACCAATAATTAGTATTAATTACCAATAATTAGTATTAATTACCAATAATTAGTATTAATTACCAATAATTAGTAATAATTAGGAATAATTAACAATAATTAGTAATAATTAGGAATAATTAACAATAATTAGTAATAATTAGGACTAATTAACAATAATTAGGAATAATTAGTATTAATTAGGAATAATTAGTATTAATTACGAATAATTAGTAATAATTACCAATAATTAGTAATAATTACCAATAATTAGTAATAATTACCAATAATTAGTAATAATTACCAATAATTAGCATTAATTACCAATAATTAGCATTAATTACCAATAATTAGCATTAATTACCAATAATTAGCAATAATTACCAATAATTAGCAATAATTACCAATAATTAGCAATAATTACCAATAATTAGTATTAATTACCAATAATTAGTAATAATTACGAATAATTAGAAATAATTACGAATAATTAGAAATAATTACCAATAATTAGCAATAATTAGCAATAATTAGCAATAATTAGCAATAATTAGAAATAATTAGCAATAATTAGAAATAATTAGCAATAATTAGAAATAATTAGCAATAATTAGGAATAATTAGTAATAATTAGGAATAATTAGGAATAAGTAGGATTAATTAGGATTAATTAGGATTAATTAGGAATAATTAGGATTAATTAGGAATAATTAGTAATAATTGCCAATAATGACCAATAATTGCCAATAATTACCAATAATTGCAAATAATTAGGAATAATTGCAAATAATTAGGAATAATTAGGAATAATCAGGAATACTCAGGAATACTCACGAATACTCACGAATACTCACGAATACTCACGAATACTCACGAATAATCACGAATACTCACGAATAATCACGAATACTCACGAATACTCACAAATAATCAGGAATACTCACAAATAATCAGGAATACTCAGGAATACTCAGGAATACTCAAGAACACTTAGCAAAAAAAATTATATTATCAATATTTACGAAAAAACAATATTAATATTATTAAAATAATAAAAAAATTAAAAAATATTAAAATTATCAATATTCAGAACAAACTTTGTTCTATTATTAACATGTTCAAATCTTAAAGGGTCGCTAATTGTCAGGTCATGCGCAATAAAAAGTTTCTGTCAGCCATGTCCAATGTAAACTCTATAATTGTCCTTGCATGGTCGATCACTTCAAAAGTAATGTTGCAATCAGACAAACCAAGTCATTCCCTTCTTATCTATAAGAATCATCTCACATGAACCTTTACATAGACCATTCTTCCTTGAAAATTTAAGGGAAAAATAATGATATCCCCTCAAATTTTTAAGGAAGAATGATCTATGTAAAGGTTCATGTGAGATAATTCTTATAGTTAAGAAGGGAATGACTTGGTTTGTCTGATTGCAACATTACTTGCGAAGTGATCAACCATGCAAGGACAATTATAGAGTTTACATTAGACATGACTGACACAAACTTTTTATTGCGCATGACCTGACAATTGACGACCCTTTAAGATTTGAACATGTTAATAATAGAACAAAGTTTGTTCTGAATATTGATAATTTTAATATTTTTTAATTTTTTTTATTATTTTAATAATATTAATATTGTTTTTTCGTAAATATTGATAATATTTTTTTTATTACTAATAATTAGTAAACGAAATCTGCTTGGATAATGAAGGGAAAATTTATAACCATCTCCACAACGATGATTATCAAATTTCCTTTCATTATTCAAGCAGTTTTCCTTTTGCTAAGTATTGCTAAGTATTGCTAAATTAGTAATAAATAGTAATAATTAGCAATAAATTGTAATAATTAGTAATAAATTGTAATAATTAGTAATCCTTGCTTGAGTGTTTTTTCTAACAAATTATTCAAAACCAGTAATGCTTTTATATTTTATAGAAAAATATGGAACAGCGAGGTCGTCAACAGTCATTATTAGATGACCGCATATGGATAAATCAACGTAGAAATCCAAATGGTTCTGGTTTAAATCCAGTATATATAGAGGGTGTGGAGATTTTTTTATCATTTGCGGCATCAAATTCAGAATTTGTTTCAGAAGGAAAGATAAAATTCCCTTGCAGAAAATGTGCATTGAGAACGTTTGACACGTTTGACAAAGTGGGGGAACATCTCTTGCGTTTTGGTTTTCAAGCAGATTATGTTTTTTGGTATCAACACGGTGAACGCAGTTCCAGAGCAGATGATACCAACTTGATTCCGGATCCATCCCAGTTTCAAGATTTAGTACATGATGTTGCAGGTTCATCTGTTCAACATACAGAAACTCCGGCTGATATAGCTTCAAATCCTGAGTTGGGACCGTCTGAATTTTATGAGTTGTTGAAGTCTGCTGAGGATGCATTATATCCTGGCTGCAAGATGAGCAAATTAGAAGCAGTTGCAAAATTTATGGCTATCAAATCAGATAACGGAATGTCAAACACATGTTTTGACCAGATATTTTCTTTGCTGAAAACACTGTTACCCGAAGGAAATGTTTTACCTGCAAATTACTATGAAAGTAAGAGGTTGGTTCGAAATTTGGGGCTTACTTGTCAGAAGATTCATGCATGTTCAAATGACTGCATTTTATATTCAGGGGAAAATGAGTCGTTGGATAGTTGTCCCACATGTGGGCAACAGAGATATAAAGAAGGACAACACGGGAAGTCTGGTTTGATTCCTGTAAAACAGTTGAGATATTTTCCGCTTACATCCAGACTTCAGCGTTTATTCATGTCTAAGAATACAGCGACAATGATGTCATGGCATAAAGAGAATATTTCAACCGATAAAAGCTTGAATCATCCAGCCGATGGTGATTCATGGAAACATTTTGATAGAGTGCATCCATCATTTGCTTTAGAAGCTAGAAATGTTCGACTGGGCCTTTCCACTGATGGTTTCTGTCCGTTTGGATCTTATGGTAGTCAATATTCATGTTGGCCTGTTTTTTTAACTCCGTATAATTTACCTCCATGGATGTTGATGAAAGAGCCATATATCTTTTTGACTTTACTAATTCCAGGACATCCGAAGAAAAATATTGATGTTTATTTGAAGCCATTGATTGATGAATTAAATTTATTGTGGAGTACTGGTGTCAGTACATATGATGTTGCAACGAAACAGAATTTCATACTGAGAGCAGCATTGATGTGGACAATAAGTGACTTCCCGGCTTATGGGATGTTATCTGGCTGGAGTACACATGGTCAGAAATCATGTCCTTACTGTATGGGAGAGAACAAAGCATTTATGCTCATTCATGGAAAGAAACCTTGTTATTTTGACTGTCATCGCAGATTTCTTCCAGCTGATCATCCTTTTCGCAGAAACAGATCTCATTTCAGAAAAGGAACAGTTGAAAGGGATGGACCTCCAAAAATGCTATCAGGTTCGGAGTTAAAATCGGTTGTATTTTCATTACCTCCCATCACTTTTGGTCCCACAATAAACCAACAGAAAATTTCTGGTTTTGGGAAAGAACACAATTGGATTAAACGTAGCATATTTTGGGATTTGCCATATTGGTCTGATTTGTTGGTCCGACACATGTTAGATGTCATGCATATTGAGAAGAACTGTTTTGATAATTTGTTTCATACAGTTTTGGATACGCCAGGAAAGAGCAAAGACAATGTAAATGCACGTTTAGATCTTGCCCAAATTTGCAGACGTCCAGAATTGGAACTATTTGAGAATGTCAGAACAGAAAGGTTACTGAAACCAAAAGCAGCTTATACACTGTCTAAAGAAAACCGTTTATTATTTTGTCAGTGGATTGCAGATTTGAGACTTCCAGATGGCTGTGCTTCCAATTTGGGTAGATGTGTAAAGAATGGTCATATTACTGGATTGAAAAGTCATGATTGTCATGTTATAATGGAGAGACTTCTACCAATTGGATTAAGAGGTCTGTTGAATTCTGTGATTTGGGATTCCATAACAGACATGTCTCATTTTTTTCGGGAAATTTGTGCGGCTACGGCAGATTATGATGCTCTAGGCAAACTTGAAAAAGATGTTGTTGTAATTATATGTAAACTGGAAAAAATATTCCCGCCGTCTTTCTTCGACTCAATGGAACATTTGATGTTACATTTGCCATATGAAGCCAAATGTGGAGGTCCGGTACAGTTTCGATGGATGTACCCATTTGAAAGATGCATGCAAAAATTGAAAAGAAAAGTACGCAACAAAGCATCTGTTGAAGGATCTATTGCAGAAGCTTATTTGCAAGAGGAAATATCTTTTTTCTGCTCCCATTATTTTGAATCTGAGTATCCTTCAAAACACAACCGAATGGGACGGAATGAGAGGAATATTGATGAAATCGACAATCAATTATCTGTTTTCAACCAGTCAGAGCTTGGTTTTGGTGGAGTTTCTGAACGCTGGCTTTCAGATGATGAACATCATAGAGCTCATACGTATGTTCTGCTCAACTGTGAAGAGATGACATCAGTTGTACTGTAAGTGTTTATATCACTTATTCTATCATTTATGTTACAGTAAATAACTTTGGTTTTTATAGGTTGTATGATAATCATATCAAGAAACAAATTCCACAAATTACAGCAGCTGCTCTCGAAGAACGGCGACTGAAAAATTTCTCTCAGTGGTTTCAAAAACTGGTAACATAAATTCTTTATCATTTAGCAACTCATTCAATGTATAGTTTACTATATTGATAATTATTTCACAAATCTTCAGGTGTCTCGACATGCTGATAAAATTGACAAACGGCTCTGTGTATTGAGTAACCCACCTTCCAAACTTGTTAAAACTTATAATGCATATGTGGTGAATGGATTTCGATTCCACACGCATGCATATGGGGATTCGAAAAAAACAATGAACAGTGGAGTTAGCTTGAGAGGATCTCATCATCGAGAAAATGAAGTTGACTTTTATGGCATGCTTGATGAAATCATTGAACTCTGTTATCTTGGACAACATTACATAACCATGTTCAAATGTCGGTGGTTGGATACAGAGAGAGGCGTGCGTGTTCATCCGACTCATGGAATCATCGATATTAAATGTAAAAGTGTTCTCGCAGTAAATGAACCATTCTTATTGGCTCAACAGGCATATCAAGTTTATTATGCAAAGTACTGTGCAACATCAAGAGACTTGACTGATTGGTGGAGTGTAATAAAAATCAAAATTCGAGACAATCAGTTTAGTCAAAGTGAATGTGCTTTCACTGATGTGCAAAGAATTGAAGTTTTTCAAGAAAGTACTCAAAATCAATCTTTTTTACAAAGAGATATGAGTATCGATGACGACACCCCACATTTAAGAGTCGGTGATGACGATGATGTTAATGATGTCACACATGAATTTGAAATGGTAAGAGATGAAGCAACTGCAACTCGAATGGATATCGATGATGTTGAGGAGGAATATGAAGATGACATTGACATATATGAAGATGATGATGAAGATGAACACTTATAGAATTCCATGGTATTTATATAAAATCATAATATGTATATATATGTATATATAATAGTAATTATCAATTATTTGCTAATATTAACATTTTCTGTTTCAGATGGACGAGGCCACATTTCGTGAGTTGACGGAGGCTGACCTGCCTTTCGATGCGGATGAGTTGTTGGCAGATGACCCTCAGCCTGCAGGCGCTTCAGGGAGTACGCGGAGGGGGCGCGGTCTTGCACGATTGATGATTCCTGACCCCGTCCCCGAGCGACGTCCACGTCTTGGGTTTGATCCGCGCACCCGGAGGTGTGATAACCTGTGTAATAACCTGTGAATTTGACTAAGATTTCATTAATCTATTCACATAATAAATGTTTATTATTTTTTCAGTTTTTCGCATATAGCAGTCGGACAGGGCAGCGCTATTTTGCGCAACTATTTCTCTCAGCCGTGGACCACATGGGAGCAGATTCCCATTGATGTGCAGCAGGCCATGTTCGGCCATTGGTTGGTACGTACGTAAATAAATAATTTTTATTTTGAAAATTATTTCATTTCTAACTTGATATTTTGATTTATTTGTAGGGTTTATGGTATCCGATCGAGGATACCATGCGTGACGCCATCCACGAGGCATGGGAGGTGGCCATGCGTGATCGCCTTCGTCAGTTTTTGCACAATTTAAGAAAAGCTGCGATGAAGAAATCAGGAGTGTCAGATTTTGAGGAGTCATGTAGAGCACACCGACCAGAGTACATTTCATCCCATGTATGGGATGGATTATGTGCGCACTGGTTGAGTGGTGCCTTTCAGAGGAGATCATCGGTGGGGAGGCAGAATCGGGGGAGGCAGGAGGTGACTCATCGAGCTGGGAGTCGTTCTTTCAGTACTCATAGACAGCATCTGGTACGTACATTATTTATAAATATTTTATATAACTATAAATATTAACAGTTTATTTTTTATTCTTATAGGCTGTCGAGCACCCCGATATTACAGAGTACGACGTATATCGGAGGATGTATAGTGATCCTGCTACTGGGGAGCTCAGAGGTGATCGTCAGCATCACATCGTGGTCAGTATTATTTGTTTTCAAGTTTAAAAATTAACTGCATATAATATATTCACAATTTTAATTTTAAATTGCAACTATAGGAGTCATATGAGGCCGCAGCGGCACAGGCCCGGCCTGAGAGTCAGGCCGAGTCATCAGATCAGACCACTGCCCGTCAGTTTGATGAGGCGGCATGGATGCAGGCCACCCAGTATGCCTTCGAGAAGGGCCGGGTAGTTGGTATCGGCTCTCGACTGACTCCCGGAGATTATTATGGCAGTGCTGCGATGTCGGCGTCCAGCTCGAGGGGAGCTCGTGCATCTTCTTCTACACAGTATGAGGAGCAGTTGCGATCTCAGACTGCACAGATAGAGAGTCTCCGACAGGAGCAGGAGCAGATACGTCAGCAGCATGAGGAGGAGCGTCGACGCCAGCAGCAGCTGTACGAGGAGCAGACGAGTCGGTGGCAGCAGCAGCATCAGGAGCAGATGGAGTACATGCGCCGACTCACTCATGCTTTAGGGATGGAGTTTCCTCCACCACCATCTGCAGATCCCCCACCTCCCCCCCCCTCCTACAGATTAGAGTTTGTATTTCTGTTATAAAATTTGTGAAATCAAAATATTTTTTTTTTCTATTCGTAGTTTCTGTCTCATTATAAAATATTAATAATATTATATTTTTAAATAACAATATTAATATGAATAATAATAATATTTATATTTTATAATATTAAATTTTATATATATATTAAAATTTTATATATATATTAAAATTTTATAATATTATAATTTAATTATTTTTTTGTAATACTTGAATTATTTTAATATTTGAATGTAAAATAATTCTATTATTTTTATATTAATTAAAATAACTTATTAATATTTTTTTTATTTATGAATTATAATTATAATATTATTATATTAATTAAATTATTTATTAGTATTCTATTATTTTTATTTTTGAATTATAATTCTACTATTATTATATTAATTAAAATAATTTATTATTTTCATTTGTAAATTATAATTCTATTATTATATTAATTAAAATAATTTATTAATAATTTTTTTTTATTTTTTTTATAGTATTTGCGACGGGATACTATGCCCGTCGCAAATACTAGTATTATTAATATTTTTTTATTTTTTTTTAAAAAGAGTATTTGCGACGGGTCCCGTCGCAAATACTATTCATAGTAATTGCGACGGGTCCCGGTTCCCGTCGCAAATACTAGTATTATTATTTTTTTTATTTTAAAAAAAAAAACGTTATTGCGACGGGCCCGTCGCAAAAACAATTTGCGACGGGAACCGTCGCAAAAGGTATTTGCGACGGGGCCCGTCGCAATAACTGTTTAAAAAGTTTTTTACAAAAAAACGGAATACTATTTGCGACGGGGAGAATGCCCGTCGCAAAAAAGGGCTTTAGCGACGGTCCCGTCGCAAATAAGTTTAGTTGCGACGGCGTTTTCCGCAACGGGCTATTTGCGACGGGACCCCGTCGCAAATGGCTAATTGCGACGGGATCCCGTCGCAAATAGCCCGTCGCAAATACCTGGTTTTCCAGTAGTGACATCACCAGTATCAAGTAGGGCACCCACCACAACATAGCCATAAGCGGCCCACCAAACACCAACCCCAAATATATATATATATGGATTAAATATCTTGTTTAATATAAGGAGGAGTGAGAGAGGAGCTCACTGGAAATCCCTAGAGATCGAGTATGTCATGATCATCCGAGAATCCTTAATCGGTTCTCCTATGTCTCTAGCCTTCAAATCCCACATCAAGAGTCTAAGATCTCAAAGGAGAAAGATGGATATGTTTTTCTTGGTCTCTTTTCACTCTATGGGTTTTTTGGGGGTTCCTTTTCCCTAATTGAGGACTGGGTTCCACAACAGGTGATCAGGAAAGGCAATACCACTCACGTATATGAATCAGATGGTGTTATCTCTGAAATGATAGAGCTATGAAATCATCCCTTCAATGCACATATCACTTTGTCAAAAGGTATGAAACCATGTAAGATCTTTGATTTTGTTACCCCATTGACATCAATTTGGGTGTTTTTTTATTTGTGTTTCTATTCAGTCAGAGCATGTTCCATGTGCTTCCCCCCTCTATTGAGTTGAAAGGACAAGCATGGAGTATAACTTCTCTTAATCGTGGGCTAGGAATTCTGGAGATCCCCAACTGGAGTTTGAATTTCAATTTTCATAATTTTAAGGAAACTTTTTCTCAAGTCTGGTCAAGATTTATGGACTAAATTGGGTGTTATGGAACCCTGAAATATTTTATGACATTTCTTCCACTATTGGGATACCAAAAATAATGGAAAATGTTATTGAAATGGTTTTTTGGACACTTTTCTTAGGTTTTGGTTGAAATTGATTTGAGTTCTACCTGTATTAACAAAGTGGTTCTTTAACACTTCTGGATGATGATTTATTGATGATTGAATATGAAAGGATCCCACCTTTTTATGATTCTTGTGGAATTATTGGTCATCTCATATCCATTTTAGGGGTGAGCTTGTATGTTCCAATTGTCATATGAGAAGACATGATCTTTTACATTGTCATAAAATGAGATGTGAAGGCATGGATTAGTGTTCTAATGTTCATCATAAAAAAGATTATGTTATCACCCCACTACCCACTTTGGAGCAAGCCCAACCTCTTATTGAGGTTCCTTTGTAGGAGGATCCTCTGTTGGGTAATACTGGCTCATTTCTTTGGGGGGAGGGGTGTGTTGGGTATGACAACTCTATGTTTTCTTCCTCCCCATGGGATGCTTCAAATTAGTTGGATATTTGTAATCCCAATATGATCTGGGAAGATTCTATTTATGATGATCATGTGCCCATTACAGTGGGTTCTTTTAAAGATGCCTTATATAAAGGTCTAATTGATGAAAGTGATGATGATGTCTCTGATGACAGCCGGGATACCAAGGAAAACTCAGGCTCGGATGATGTTGATTATAATTTATGGAATGAAGGTAAGATGCATGCTTCCAAAAACCGTAAAGGAAAATCCAAAGTTGAAGCTTCCACTTCAATGGAGGAGATACATAATAGTACACCTGCTTCATTTTGGATAACCAATCTGAAATTTGAAGGTATGTTATTGACATTGAAAATAGGTGGAACCTATGAATATTTATTTTCCTTATATTTATAAAGATCTTTGGTGTGTAGGATCTAAAGGTAAGAAGGAATCTCTTGAATCTTCATCTTGTGATAGAGTTTTGATTGATTCAAACGATAATACCAAGGATAGGAAATTAATTTTGATTTCAAGTGGTGTGAAAGCTCTAATAGTAATTGCACCTCCTATTTTACCCATGTCTAGGGTGGAGAAAATAAATAGAGCAGATGGATCACAATAGGTGGGAATGGACCTGCTCTGTAGGGATTCAAAAACCCAGTAGTCAAGTGGGATGGTTTCAAAAACTGCTCTGAGCATAATTTCTCAGCATGAAACATATTCTATCTATTCGGAAGTTGTCAATGTAGAGGAAATTTATGACCAAGTCAGCTGGTAGTTAAACACTCAATGGGTGAATGGGTTGATCCTAAAGCATTCACTGATTAGGGAGGCTCACCATGTAGTAGTTTTTTCCCTTTGGATGGACGTAATGCACATGAAAATTCAAAGTCCACTATTGGAAACAAAGTGACTAATTTGGTTTTTGAGCTTACTCCAGGAAAGGAGGTCTGAATTGAGGATGTTTTATTACCTATGAGATCTCGTGCATTTTTATTTATACTGGTGTTTTGTGTTGTTTTTCAGAAGGACTATTGAGGATTTGTATGTTCCTTCCTTCTTGTTTATGCTTCTGATTTAATAATAAGGTCCTTTGAGTCTCAACCCTTTCAAAAATAAATATATATAAATATATAAATATATATAAATATATTAATATATATAACTATATAAATATATTTATAAATATAATCAAATATTTGTAATTATATATAAATTATTTTAAATATATTTATTTCTAATTATAAATATAAATAAATAAAACTTTAATTATAATAAATATATTTAAATAATAAATATATTTATTATATTTATAATTAGAAGATGGGGTTCAGTGGGCTTTCCCCTCAAGGTGACGACAATGGCATTTAATCCCTATTTCAACGATGACATTCACCCATGATTTGTCAGATTGGAATGGGTTCCTCACTAGTGGACTTTGAAATAAGAGATCTTTCAAAGGTGATCCCTCAGATAACGAGGCCTGTGTTGTGAATTTGTTGAAGGAAGTTGATTGTCATCATCGATTTTACTCTTACAGGGATTTTATTATTCAAAGAATCATGAAGAAAATATCCAAGGTTCATGTTGAAGGGAACACTAATGCCATCTCGAAAAGACTGGTGATGTGAAATAATTTGATTGTTGGAAGGTTGGTTCTTCCACAGGGTGAAAAACTATGGAGATAAGAAGAACTGGTATGTAGTACTTCCGCTTCATGGGGTTGTACAAATTGGAGTTGTGTCTTGCTTGGATTCAGATTATTTTATTGTCTATTCTCCTTCGATGATCTCAATAATAAGGCTTAGAGCCTCGACTCGTTGTCTCAAAAGTCTAGTTTGTTCCATGTACACAAATGGTCCTATGATTTCAGTTTGGACAATGTCAAGAACACTTATGTGAAATTATAGATTTGACTATATAGCCTCAACTAGATTTTGTGGCATCTAAAAATCCTTCATGACATCACAACATTAATTGGAGATCTAATCTTCCTTGAATGGGAGACAAAAAAAGGAAAGATTCAGACATTATGCGAGAATAATAGTTGAAATTGATTTAAGTGAAACTCATGTTGACAAGGTTATTTTATCTACCTGCAATGATGAGATTACCATTAAAGTATAGTATGAAAAGAAGCCTCATCTATGTGAGGTGCACAGCTTGATATGGCATTAGAAGGATGCATGTCGAGGGGTCATTAAATGATTAAAATGTGGTATCTAAGGGAATATGGAAAAAATATTGTATAAGACCTATGCAAGAAGATTCTTTTAGATAGCAAGATGAAGACACTCCAGTGGATAATACTAAAGGGGGGAGATGACTGATGGAATGTTGTATGACAACATCTTGAAGCAGGGTCTAGTGTTGGGATTGGCTGCTCGACCTGAATCAAAGAATGGAGAGACTACTATGAAGGATATTGGAAACCAGAATATTGAAGAAACCTCAATGAGGATTGGTTATAGTAGGGATAAGGGGATTCCTACCCTTTTCGAGTAGAAACAACCACCACGAATTTCCTATACTGATGAAAAGACAGGAGGAGGGGATCCGTGGAACTTGAAAAAATTAGTGTAGAATGAGGTTGATAAGTAGCTGAACCAAGAGAAGCATCTGGTTTCTTCTAGCCTCCAAAAATTTCAGCAAATAATGACAGATTCATTTACCTCTCAGTGGTAAAATGAAAATACTAAGGTAGTAGGAGTCACAATTGACGTTGAAGTGCTGATATATCATGAAGGGGCAGTGCTCCCCCCCTTTAGGCTGATACATATTATACTGAAACTACCCAAAAATATCACTCTAATGTTGTTTCTAATGCATTGAAAGTGGTATCTACCCCTCTGGATGATGTCTAATTTTAGATGGTCACTTCTAGGAAGTACATGTCGCCCTTTCTTGTATATTTTCCACGGGAGTTGGGGCAGGAAGAGCAATAATATTTAATAGGAATATTTGAGACTAGTGATGGGAAAGTGACAACAAGAGAGGGGATCAATGATCCATCAAATTCTGGGCCTAGTGTATCTAAATTTTCATTGATTGATATTCTTGATAGATCTCAAATAAGGGAAGTATTTTAGCAGGAATTTGGAAATGCTTCTGAAGACATGTGCAATAATGATCTGAAGGGTAATGCCTCAAATCAAGAAGGTTCTATTTTTTCTATTGAAAATGATTATGTTGTAGGTATTGAGAATCATGGTATTGAGATTCATGTGTAGGAGAAGCATTTATTGGGCACATATAACCAAGATGATGCTTGGTAGGAGCCTAAGGAATGGAAGTGAGGAAGACACCTGAGAGTTTGGGGTGGCTCTCGAAGGGGAGGAAGTCTGAAAAGAAAAGGAATCTTGATTTTTATTGTTTTTATGGAATTGATGATGTCAATTTCGTGCACTTTTAACCTATATTCCCTTACCTTTGTACTTTTCATTTTATAATAAATTTACGAGATCATGGATTTTCATCCAGGGTCTGCGCCATTCCGTGTATATTTATAATTATATATAAAGACTTTTGAGCAGTTGGGGGATTACCTGAGTGGCAAAGGTTTCAAATAATCTTTCATCAAACCTGGGTTCAAATTCGGATGAGAGGGAATTTCTATAGGAATGTGGTGACGTAGGGATGATGCATGACACATGCAAGCGATGATGGAGGCATGACGTAGGTTTTGTGACGCACGCAGTATGATGCAGGCATGATGTTGTACTAGGCATTTGGGACAATTTATGGGCCTTCGGGCTATGTTATGGGCTTCATTCCCATTGGGCCTTCAAGCCATGTACAGAATAAATAAGGCTTGATGGGTGAGATATCCCTTAAGAGGGGATATAACCTCCCTTTCTCGACCTGTGTGTGTGGTGTGTGTGTGTGTGTTTATTATAATTGTACCACTAAGCACCTAATATAAACATATAAATACATTTGAAATATATTTATTTATAATTATAAATATAAATAAATAAAAACATAATTAAATAATTATAAAATTATAAGACATATATTTAGATAATAAATATATTTATTATAAAAATAATTATATATAATTATCTCTAAATACTTTTTAATTATATTTATTTATAATTATAATTATAAATATATATATTTAAATAATATATATAATTATTAAATTTATAATTATATTTATTTATATATTGATATAAATATATATAATTATACAAATATATATAATTAAATAAATATATTTATAATTATATAAAAATATTTTTAAATAGATATATTTATTTATTTATTTTAAAGGTTGAGGCTCAAGGGCCCCTTTATTGAAAATAAAAGTCAAACAATAGAAAAATAGAGGAACATAAAAGACCAAGAAAGTCCATAGAAAATAGAAGTAAATAAGTCATCAACTTACTCTAGATCGAGTGCTCATACTGTGGTGAGGGAGCTGAACACCCCGGCTAGGAGGGTGTCATCCCATCCTCTACATCTTTAACTATATCTATGTCCCACCACCATCATCTGAGATCTCAACAACCTCAACAACTTTCATGAATTTAGCTTCAGCCCGATCATCAATTGTTTTCCCGTAATCATCACTACTGAAAGAAGCATGTATTTCAAAGGAATTATGAGTACTCACATTTCTACATACCATGTCATTCTGATTTTGAGATGGAACATAGCTTAAAGGAACAAAATATGGCCTTATCATATTGGAATTTTTAGTACCACCAAAATCTAAAATAGTGATATGCATTTCCAGTTTAGTTTCTTCAGATACATGTTTAGGTTCCAAATGAGAATAATTAAAAATCAAACATGCCACCCTAGTAACCAATTTTATTAGAGGTGGGGAAAATGTTTTTTCAAGAAAAATAAAAGAGTCTAAAGGGAGTCCCATCCCACTGGATGCATTACCAAAAGACTCTTCTTCCTTAGCATCCAAAAAACCTGAAAAAAAATTGTGGTAGGGGAAATCTCATCTTTTGTCAGATGCCCATTAACTAGGAGATTTTTATTTCCACTGGAAGAAAACTTAATAGGTGTATAGAAAATATATTTAATTGAAGAATCCTCTCAATAAGGGGAAGAAGAAGATGATTCAGAAGATATCAACCTGCCCATTGGATCAAAATAACAAGCAATATACTATAAATAATAAGAGTGAGCAGGAATACTCACCTTCTCATTTCCTTTCATAGGTGATAATTTGAAGGAATCATTCACATCCCTTATGTCTTTAGACTTATTTGATATTACAACATCCATATTATCGTTACCTTTTCTACTTTTAGCATTAACCATTATCTACTACTACCATAAACTAAAATCAACATCATCCTGAGTAGAGTGTTCCATGAAAGCTTGGATATCAACTGATTTATCATACTCTTGACCTACCATACCCCTGGATAGAACATCTTTTAAGTAGATCCAATTTAAAACATCAATTACAGTAGTAAAATCAGTAGGCTAGTGACTATCTTTAGCAGTATCATCCCAAGATAAAGGGAACTTACCATTAGTTTGAGGAGGGAAAACAGTCATAGAGGAATCACATGCAAGGCATCCATCTCTTAGAGAAGGAACTTCAGTATCATGTCTTAAAATTTCCATGGAAGGTTTAAAATCATTATCTTGGTTTTGTTCTAAATATGAATTTACATTCAAAGGAGTAGAGATAATACCACCCATGTTTTCAGCAGGGTTCTTGCACTGATTAGTGCTTTAGACAATCTCCAATTTTATTGACCTTTGACAATACTGCAAATCATGACGTTTAATATCAAAGTTAGAACAAATAAGTTCTCTTATACATGTATATTTTGAGTGTCCAACACTTTGAAAAAAATCACAAAATGGTAGTGTTTTCTCAAACTCAATTATAACGAAAATTTCATCACATGGTGTAGATAAAACCACCATATGGAATAGTGTACCACTTAAAACAACTTTCATAAGAACACATGCATGATGACCATAAATCACTGCTTTAGTAGCATGATCCATTCTAATTGGAATTCTAATCACAAAGGTGATGCCAAACAAAATCTTAGCATGCCATAATACCCAATTAAGACCATGTATTTTAATCCATGCTTGAGGAAATGTATCCTTGAAATCATTCTGATTGATGTTTAACTTCCATTCATGAATATGAAGTGTTAATGGCCTAAGAATCATGGAGCCTATACTCCAAGAACTTCTTTTGAGATCCGCATAGTGGAATAGAATGTGGAAGAGTCCCCAGTTGAGGGAAACACACTTGAAGTCGACAAATCCAAAAATAACAGTTAAATAGGAAGTAATATCCGCAACTTTCTAGGGTTTCATAACTTTCATTAGAGAAATACGAGTGATAAATGAATGTTTGTACAAATCAATCCTATTTGAAATTTCATTGTCTGAGGCCAATACCTGCGTGGTTGATCATTTCCTGATAATTTGATGCAGAGCATGATTCACAACTGGGATAAAAGAACCCCCAAGAAACGAGAGGAGGAGATGCCTTTCAAAACACATATTTCATGATCCTTCCTCCTTTCTGTGTAATTTGATCCCTACCAATTAACATGCTTAATCAAAGAGAAGAAATGTAGATTGTAAATATATTTATTATATTTATAATTAAATATAATTATATATAAATACTTTTTAAATACATTTACTTATAATTATTATTATAAATTAATAAATATATATTTAAATAATTTTAAAATTATAATAAATATATATAAATTATAAATATAGTAATTAAATTTATAATTATATATATTTATATATTGATATAAATATATATAATTATATGAATATATATAATTATATAAATATATTTATAATTACATAGAAATATTTTTAAATTTATTTATTTATAACTATAATTACAATAAATAAATATATATTTAAATAATTATAAAAGTATAATAAATATGCATATATATATTTAAATAATTTTAAAATTATAAAAATATATTTAATTAAAAATATGTTTATTTTATTTTAATTTTATAAATATATATAATAATGTAAATATTTATAATTATATAAATATATTTAAAAATATATGCAACTATTTATAATTATATAAGGATATTTTTAAATAAATATATATTTACAGTTATAATTATAAATATATATATTTAAATAATTATAAAATTATATTAAATATATTTAAATGATAAATTTATTTATTATATTTAAAATTATATAATAATAAACATATATATTTATATAAATATATTTATAATTATGTAAAAATACTTTTGAAATATATTTAATTATAATTATAATTATAATTCAATAATTACATATTTCAAATATATTTATTTATATTTATAATTATTTATCAATAAATATATATATCTAACCTCTATAGAGTGATTAATATGATCAATTAAGGTAATAATTGATCTTAGGATGAAGAGTTCCAAGTGGTCTGTCTGAAGATGTTGTCTCGGACTCCAGAGCACATGAAAGGGGATTGTGAAGTGCAGGTTGATGGAGTACAGATAAATGTGCCTCACACTACCACAGAGAATGTAACGAAGGTACATTGATTGATAAAACACCTAAGTGGTTGGAGGTTCAGTTAGATGTTGTTTGATCAGACTCAGAGGAGAATGACGTTGAAAGCCTCTTACAACGAGAGAAAACTTAAAGGAGAGGGCATTAGACCATAACATGTGGGCGCATGCGTGGGTGCAAACAAACTGATTGGAATGCTATGTGTGATGAGGAATGTAGGACTAGTGCTAAGATTAGATAAAGATTAGGTCTTTGACTGTTTTATTGTTGAGGGCAGTATTTTCATATATAACCCCATCTGCAACTTTCTCTATTTTCTAGTTTTTAATAAAGGGGATTTGTCCCTAACTTTAAAGATATATATAATTATATATATATATACATTTAAATAATTGTAAACATATAATAAATATATTTACATAATAAATATAGTTATTAAATTTATAATTGTATTTATTTATATATTGATATAAATATATATAATTATACAAATATATGTATTTATATTAAGATTTTTATAATTATATAGAAATATTTTTAAATATATTTACTTAGAATCATAATTAAAATAAATAAATATATATTTAAATAATTCAAAATTTATAAAAAATATATTTAAATAAAAAATATATTTATTATATTACTAATTTTATAAATATATATAATATATATATATATATATAATATAAATATATATAATTTTATCAATATATTTATAAATATATAAAAATAATTATAATTATATTGAAATATTTTTAAATATTTTTCATTATAATAGGAACAACTCAAAGAGTGAGTTAAAAAATATCTCATGCTCCCCAAAAATTTATTAAAGAAAAAAAAGAGTTACAATGATTACATGATGTGCAATAAGATTGCACTAGTAATAAAGTCAATGAAATAAAATACAAGAGAGATTATAAAATATCGTTAGATATAAAATTTAAAAAATGACCCAATGAGAACTTCATCCACAATTGCTTACTGAATCTTCAAAACCTCTTCACTACCGACTTCATTTTGACATGTTTGATCCAATTGTTCTTCAAATGTTCTCAAAGAATACCATCTCCAAATATTACCATATGATTGTTTATCTTCCGTCAAAATTGTTCCATTCTTAAGCGTATATATCATAAATCCAACAAAATTTATATACTTGAGGGTTCTATCATAAAAAAGGATCCAAACACATTGGGTTCAAATCTAATAGCTGCAACATCAGTGGAAGAGTAAAAAAAAGGTCAAATTCGATCCAGTAATTCAAGAAGCCTCTTCTCTATCTCATAAATAGTTACAAGATGTCAAAATTCCATCTTGTAAGAGATTTCCATAATGCTATCCTCTAAACCATGAAAAGTTAATTACAAATTCCAGCATATCTCAATAGATCCAGAACAGATCATCAAACATGAATTTATCCCTATATCAAGTGAATGACCTTCAAGGGGAAACCCATCACAAGAAATACAGTGGGAAACTTAGAATTTAAACATATCTATCAGAAAAACAATCCAGAGGAAGGAAGAATCAATATCCAAACTCAGTAATCAAAAAATTCCCAAAACTACCAAATAACCATCCTCAAATTGATGCCTTAAGATCCATAAATTCTAGGCTCAACCCAAGAAGGAATACATATAAAATAACATTGGTGAAAAAGAGGTCCATTGAAGCAAAACACCATATTCCATGATTAAAAAAAATAAACATAAACAAGAAGGGAAGTACATGAGGCCTCAACTGACAAAACCAATGAGAACAATCAACTTTAATAGCATTGATATCTAAGATTCCAATAAACTAAATCTTCCTATGAAATATATTCTAGTAAAACCCTTGATGGGCTCCAAGGAACCATAAAAACAATAAAAAACATTAAGTTTGAACAAAGAAATCCCCCTCTAGAAAAAGACAACATCTGAAATCCTTTAATCCATGAATAATAAAGTTACTACCTATTACAAGGGTCCACAAAATGTTATAGCACAGATAACGAGGGACAATAAAATGAATCAAAATACCTTTTAAGTTTTATCCAACCACAAATATTACCAAGCTGAACTATTTCCAACCATATAGAAAATAAGAAAAAAAGAAACCTTCAAACATGAAAAATCAGTAAGGGATCATTATCATGGAATGTACCTAAAGTTAAAACCTGGATTTCGTTTATATTCTTCCACCATCCTAATAAACATTTATTTTCTAATTTCAAGGTAATTCTCCACAGTAATTTTACCATACTTAAACTTCTATAATATAATTTCACATTTCTCATCCATCCAATTGTCTATTTATTCCCCCAAATCCTCCATAATCAGATATGCATCTCTATATACAGGGGCACCCTCTCTATTATTTTTGTTCTCTTTCCTCTCATCAGTTCTATATGATTTAGTAAGATGTTCAACAACCATGGTCTATGGGGGAATATTTATTTTTTCATTCCTAAAGGATTCAAGTGATCTAGTAACAATAATTCTCTCCATGTTAGAGTATTCTCTATATTTCCAGGTTTTGCTGGGATTCGGTGTAATGTATCCATCAGATTCAACCACTGGATTTTTACCTTTCCTAGTACTTGAATTTAGGTAAGATTCCCCAATATGACTAGATTTTTCATTAACATCTTGTAAGGATTCACTAGAATCGAAGTGGACACTCTGATCCTCTTCTTGAAAGAGTTATGATACTATAGGGATGTCATAAGAAGAGAGATCCATCTTGAAAATCTTATATTTATCTTCATTAATAGTCTGAGCATTATGTACAGTATCCACCAAACAAGAGAGATCTATAGGAGAGGGCTAAGTTTTAGATGGTCCATCCAGATTCTGATTAGCATTATTATCCCCCTGATTTCCATAAGGTACAACAACCGTTCCTTTATTCACTCTTTTTTTCAACCCAAATATAATTATTATGTGTAAGGGGGTGTGGAACTTATGATTTGTTTCCAAATTCCTTTATGATATGACCCATTTTATAGCATCTACAACAATAGGCTGGTAAATTTTCAAAGGAAACCTCTTGTATAAAACTAGAGTCACTATTTATAATCCATATGTATGGTGGATTAGATTGAGATATGTTGACTTACACAAAGATTTTAGTGATGAGAGGATAAAATAGATCTTTGGTAGCATAGTCAAGTTTTAGGGGGTTTCCAATTAGGCTATCAATCAAAAATAGGGCATCTTGTTTAAATACATTAAGCGGAAAACCAAGAAACCCTAAATTGATGGGTGTGATTTGAGGCTCAAAGTTAGTGTTGAAATCTAGGGACTACTTAAGGAACATCATGAAATATCCACTGAAGGACCACAAACCTCTCATCCAGAGACAATAATAATCATATGTAGACGTGAAACAGAAAATCACATGTGAAGAATTCAACAAGACAATATGAAAGCTAACATACTGAAGCACATCAAAAGTCATTCTTAGAAAAAAGAGATTATTTCTATGTTGAATAAACTTTTCCAACAATCACAAAACATAGAATGGAGGTAATAAAATATACCTCTTCTTTCGAAAAAGAGATCATAGTAAGACCCTTATGTCGGTATCTCTATGGTTCAATGCACACCAAAGTTTTTGAATAATCATTAACATGTGAGAATTGATCACATTTAGCGATGATGTCAACAAAGGATCAAAGATTCATATTAGGGCTTCTTCACAGTTCTCTCAGGGGTGCATTCTCTAGAAGATCCATCTTTATTGCAATTTTAATCTATATTTATTTATAATTAAAATTATAAATAAATAATTATATATTTAAATACTTATAAAATTAAAATAAATATACTTTTTAAATTTATAATTATATTTATTTATATATAAATATAAATAAATATAAATATAAATATTTATATAATTATAAATATATATATATATATATTATGAAAATTAGATCTTAATCAATTCTTTTTTAGAGTTGATAAAGATAGGCCATTATTGCTGCTAAAAAAGTGAGGATAAAAAATATCATTATGAACACTAGAATTTTAGAACTGATAAAGTATAGTTTCATCAGCCCTATTTTAGTGCTGATAAAGGTCTATCTTTATCAATGCTAAAAAAGATCATACAAAGACTAGTTGTATCATCGCTTTCTATTTTAGTACTTATAAAACTATTATATATCAGTGTTTTTTTGAAAGTGTTGGTGAATGCCTTACAGGTTCTTATAAAAATAATCCTAATAGATTCATCACATTTTCACCCCTTCAAGCTCTCGCATATCCATGTTGTTGTCACTCTTGCTAAACTCTCCCTGCCGCCATCATCCACTTTCTTAACTAATCGATCCTCTACAAATCTAGGGTATATGTCGATTTATTTTTTTACTCTTATGATCAGTGGGTTGATTTTAAACCCTTATAATTATTTCCCCAATTTCCAACTCTTTCGACGTCTAATAGGTTTGGTCAAGCATGTGCT
This sequence comes from Viscum album, assembly GCA_963277665.1. Classification (NCBI taxonomy): domain Eukaryota; kingdom Viridiplantae; phylum Streptophyta; class Magnoliopsida; order Santalales; family Viscaceae; genus Viscum; species Viscum album. The sequence goes on from OY728138.1 coordinate 1,538,771,441, forward strand.
TGCCGACTGATGATCGGCCGACCCTTCCTCACTATGAATCTCTTGCCGACTAATGACCGGATACCCCTCCCTCCCTTTGCCTCACCTACCAACCAATGACCAGAAAAACATACCTCCCTTACTACTGACCGACTTCCCTCCCCTCCCTCCCTTTCTGCCTCACCAACCGACTATCAACTGGACGCCCTCCCCTACCTCCTCTGATATCATATGGTTGATAACCGATGATCAGACCCCCCCATCTCCTCCCTTCCTTACTGTCTTTCGGTCGCCAACAGATGACCATGCCCCATACCCTTCCTTTATTACTGATGACTAACCACCCAATTATAAGAGTTTTTATAATTATTTTAACATTTTTTTTAATTTTTATTAATTGTTTACTTTAATTTTAAACAATTATCTCAATTTCTGATTCACCATTTTTTTGGGATGGATTGCAATTTGAGATTTTCCATGGGTAATTAGAGTTTTTTATAAAAGAAATTTTTGTCCATGTAATTTGAGATTTGTTTCCATGGGTAATTTTAATTTGATAATTGAAATTTGATAATTATATATATATATATATATATATATATATATTAGTAATTCATATATATATCTAATGTTTTAAAAAAATTATTTATAAAATCATAAATAAATAAATAAATATTTAAATAATAAACATATTTATTATTTTTATTAATATATATAATTATATATTAATAATTATAAATAATTATATATATATATAATTATATAAATATATATAATGAGAGGAGATGTTTGTTGTGCTCTCACAGCTCCATAACGATTTCGAGCTAATTTAGACAATGAGGGTCTCGATGGCATCTCTATTAGATGATTTAGAAGTAAGTTGAGTTGGATCCATATTCTCTTTCGATTATAGACTTGCTTTTAGTGGACAAGGGGCTTTTTAAGGACCAACTTCATAGTCTTATAGTTTCTTTTGATGGAGCACTTCTAAAACATGATCTTGTGAAGCCCTCTTATTTAGATTCCAAAGGAAATTGAATCTTAAAGATGATGAGCCTCTCGGATCCTAAAGACTCTTATAGTGATCTACAAAGGGAAAGGTTTTCTTATGCCTAGGTTTTGGTTAGTATATCTAGGTTATTGACTTATGTGCCTATGAAATTATTCAATGGAGATAATATCTCTGGATCTACATCCCATAATTTCATTACAGGGGCATTATGTGATGAGGAATTTGTGTGGAATCATCAATCTATTGAAGAAATCAAGGAAGAATCTAAATTAATATCCCGAAAAATCATGAAGATGGGTGAAACTACTTTTATTGAAGCCCAATGAGGAATTATTGTAAAAAAGGACAGGAATTTAAATCACTCTATCATTGTAAATTTATCATTTCAAGCCAAAAAATATTAATGAAGTCTATCTGAGCTTAAGAAAAGACTTCTTCTAATCTAGGGGTTTGATGGTTGGAAGATTACATCATTGGGGAAGGGATTATTTTCATTTTTTTCTTTTGAAATGTATTTATGAAATCCAAGTCATGGGGGTTTGTTCTTGTAAACCTGAAACCCATTTCAATAGGATACATGACTGGGATCCCTACTTCAATCATTTTAGTGCTACAAAATAGCTTACCCAGATTTGTTATAAAATTCATGGTTTTATTTGGTTTCTACGGTACCCAAAAATATTATGGGAAATTTCATTATCTATTGGTGTTCCAATTAAGATAGAAAAGGATACAAAAAAGGAAATATATGGTCATTTTTATCATTTTCTTGTGTAGGTTGACCTATCAACTCCATTGATTAAAATAATGGTTATTCAAGGTGATGGGTTTTGGTTTGAACTAACTATTGATTATAAGTAAGAGCCTAATTTTTGTATGGGTTTCCATAATATTGGACACATGTTTAACAAATGCTGAAGAAGGCTTGTTTTAAATCATTTGGGGTGAAAATCCACTTATCTAATAATTGCATAAATTCTATAACCAAGGTATCTTATTCAAATGATAAGGATTACAATGTTGATTTATGAAAACATGGTATCCCATATAATTTTATTTAGGGTTAATTGGGTGGTAATCAATTAGATGGTGGTGAGCAGACACATGCCCATCTCTTGAAAAAGGACCCGAACAATAAGGTTCGTGAAGAAGGAGATCTAAAAGGGCATAATACTAATATTTTGGAGGATGAACAATCTGATTATCTAAACCAATTCTTCTCCCCCCATTTAACCATTGGTAAGGGAATTAATGAGAATGTTACTTTTGAGTTAGATTTTGAGGACACATCTGACTTTTCAGATGCCTTGGAGGATCAAGCTGACCAATACTTGTAATCGTCTTCCAGAAAAGGGATAAAATCTCTTGAGTTGTCTACTATTTTATCTACTTATGTTAATAATATCAAGCCTATAAATTCTAAGGCTTGTTTTAAGAAAGGTGGAAATAAAGGTCAGCCATCTAAGACCCTGAATGCCTTCGTGTCTAACCCATTGGATCAAGAACCCTCTGACACTGTCGACAAGAAGAAAACAATGGATGAAAACATCACACATACTACCATGGTACTTTTATACTCTATTTAAGACTATAATTAATGTCACACACAATTTTTTTCTTATCCAACTTCTTTATAATTCTTCCATGAAAATTAGACAGTCTATGCTACTAGAATGAAACAAGATCTAATTGTTACTTATGATGATGCTTTTAAGTAGGTGTCAGTGAATAAGAAGGTAGGAGATCAAACCCATAAAACATCCTATATCCAACATACTATCCATGATGGGGTGTAACCTAATACAATGGGCTCTAATGATATTGAACTGGATTCTATTAGCAATGTTGCATAAGGCCTGACCACAGGTGGTGCCAAGATGATGACTAGTGTGGCTAGTGAATCTTCTTGCACCGAGGATGTGTTAGTTGTTAAAGTTGTGGGAAAAGAAGTGGATGATGATAAGTAGTGTATGGATGTCCATTAACTAGAATATGTTGTCATTAAGGGATCTGTTATGGATGATACAATTGTTACTGATTCTGTTAGTTTTCTTGAAATTTTAAATAGAAAAAATAGTTAAAATGTCTTTCGTGAAGAATTCGGTAATGCTTATATAGCATTCCCTGATAAAGGTAAATACTAAAGTGTTGAGGATTCCAAGGAAAGTAAAAAATCCTAATATCAAGGATTTATTAGAGTTAAAAGGTACGTATAGAGGGAAGGAGACTTATACTATTGTGGATCCCATCCCACTTGACAGAATCTATGTCCCCCAAGCTGATGATGATAAGACATGAAAAAATCCAAAAACACGGAAGAGGGGTCTCCATTAGAGAGGAAGGGGCAGAGGATGATATCAATTCACAACATGAGATCTCTTATTTTGGTTTCTGTAAACTCAATTTATTTTGTTTTGTGGTAGTGGTTTGTCATTGTTTTCAACATTCCATCTCTTTTTGTACATTATGCTTATTTTTAATAATATTTACGATTATGGGTTTAACCCATGGTTCAAACAATTTTGAGTAAATACATATAATTATATTAATATAATAATAATTATAAATATATACATATAATTAGAAAATTATAATTAATATATTTAAATAATAAATATTTTGTTAAAATTATAATTATAAAATTATACTAAATATGTTTAAATAATAAATGTATTCATTTTAATAATAATTATGAATTAATTTCTAATTAATATCACTTAATTACTATAATTATATTGGAGGATGGAGGGGTGGGATAAGAACCTCCTGATGCTTTTGGGTGAATGCGGTGCCCTAGATCGTTATCTAGGGAGTTTGAATCTCATATCCTATGGTGTGAATGATCATGCTCCTCAGAATGGGTATTCCTATTAAATGAAGGGTAGGGTGATTGAAGAGGATGCTTTGAAGGGTTTCTCTTCATTCTCTGGTTTCTAGGGAGGATCTTTTGTCACGCCCTCAAATCAGGCCTCACAGTGAATCATCAGAAATGGATCTATCACTCATTTTTCGGCTTCATAGGGTTCTATTTTTGAACGGATTGATCTACATAAGAATTCTGTTATGGCACAAATTTCTTTAAAGAAAGGTATAAAACCCTTGAATGTTGCTGATATTGTTTCAAATTTAGATTCTATTTGAGGTTTCAAATATTTCAATTGTATCTATTTAGGTCATGTATTTTTACACATATTATTCCCCACTATGGAATTGAAAGGGATATACTAGAGTATTGGATTGGTCAATATATAGCTGGGTATTCTATGAGTTCATGACTGCAAATTATATTTCAATCATAATGATTTTCGGGATACACGAGAACAGTTTTGGATCAAAATTCAAGGTAAGAATTGGGTTTTATGGTTTCCTAAAATCTTGTATGACATTCCATATTTAGTTGGAATTGTAATTAGGTTGGATAAATCCATATAATAGGTCAGTTTTGGTTATTATGCATGAGTTTTGGTTGAGGTTTTTTTAAGTTATACGTTTATTTATAGGGTGGTTATTTTTAATCCATATAATGAGATAAATATTTGGATTGAGTTTGGGAAAATTTCACTATTTTTTGATTCTTTTTGAATTATTAGACACTCGAATTATTCATGTAGAGGAGGTATTATTTAATTTAATTTTTATATTTAAGGTCATGAATTACAACACTATCGAAAGAAATAAAATACAGGGGTTTTCCAATGCATTGAATATTAGAATAGGACCCAGGATACTACTGGACATGAATCTGCTACTAGGACTTTAATTACTTTAGGAGGACAACCCTTATAATTTCTAAAGGGCCTTATCAAGGAACCTAGATTTATTATTCTAAATGTCCGCTTCTGAAGGAGTGAGACGTATATTTTCCTTCTCCTAGACATAGATATTATCCTTGAGATGTTTTCAAGTTGTTTTTTCCAATCCATGTGAATGATAAGACCCCTATTTCCTAGGAAAAAATTGTTGAGGAGAGATTTTTTTTGGGTGTTGATGGAATTTTATTTAAGGATTTTTTACCTAGGGGTATAATTGATGATAAACACAGTGAAGAGTCTGATGATAGTCAACCTTCCAAGGTGTTATCTGCACATAAGGATGGGGATTTTAGATTTTGGTAGGAGAAAATAATTATTAATCAAAAATCCATAAGGGGAAAGCCAAAATAGATGTTTCTACTTCAATAAAACCCAAGACGAAAAATTCTCAGGTGCAATGAATTTCTGCCCCTATAATAGGCTATGAAAAGGTTTTTGTCCCTCTAAGGTGGACCAGTTCTTCATATAGACATTATATGGATTCTCCAAGTAGTGATCTAGTTTCCATTGACTCCTGAACTTCATCTTTTTATGATTTATCTCCTAAGGGGTATGAATTAGCGCACAAAGATATAATTCCTACTAATTTTACTAAAAGAGGCATCCAAGTGCTGGTAGGGTGACCACTGCTACTCACTCTCTGGTCACTGCTACACCTACAGAATATATCCAAGATGTCACTGAAAGAGATAAGGAAATTTTTTAGGTCCCATGGTGCCAATATTAGTTATGGTAACTACAGGGGTTTCTCCACCAACTAGAAATTATTCTTTAGATCCAGAAAAGGGAAATAAAGTGTCAGGAACTAAAATGTCTACTACTTCTCATCCTACTGAAACCTATATGGAATTTTTAAATAAAATTTTTCCATCTAACCTTCCTAAATCTAGGGACAGTGGAAATTTTCTATTAGGGAAAGTTGACAATGAGTCCAAAAAAATTATTTTCAAGGATTTGTCTTGGCAACAACCACTAAACATGGAAGTGGATGCTCTCCTTCTTTGGTTGTTTTATCCTTTTTATCATTTGGTAGGCTTGATTCATCTAAATATAAAAAAAATAGGAGAACAAAGGTAAGTATGAATAATTATTTCAAGTTACTTACTTCTGGAAGTATTGAGGAAGACATCCAAAAAAGTGATGGTGTAGCTGAAGATATGAGGGATGACACTGATGTTGAGCCATTTGATGGTGGAGGTGGTCCTTGGTAGTTTGTGAAGACCTGAAGGAGGGGTCTACATCCTTATAGAAAGGGTGGATTCCCCTTATCATAATATGAATACTCATTCTCAAGTTTAATATGGTTTTGTATGTTTTGTTTTTGCTGTGGAATTTTATTTTCTTGTATGCTCCTCCTCTTTTCTTTTCTATATTTCAAAAATCGGATGTCCACTTCCCTACTTTGGAAAAGAAATCACTTAATTACTATTTAGTATGAATATTTTTTTAATTAATCCATACTTAATTAGTAAATACAAAAAATAATTTGTAATTACCTAACAATTAGTCATTGTAATTTAATAATTATTATGGATTAATTAATTAATATTCAATATCACTTAGTAGTTGTAAATTATTTGTCAATATTAATATCTTTTAATTAATTTCTAAATAATTCATAAATATGAATAATAATATTTCATTAATTAATACATAGGCTTATTAATTTTATAATTAATTTGGATTATTTAAAATTTAATATTAGTTGGTAGTTGATAATTACAAGTTAGTACCAATTCTTGTTAATTAATTACTAAATAATTAATAAATATGATTAATAATTTGTAATTAATTAATATGTACTCTTGATTGATAATTTAAAAATTATTATGGATTAATTAATATTGAATATCACTTAGAAGACAATTATTAATTGTTAGTTTTAATATTAATTAATTAATTACTATTAAATTAAAAAACATAAATAATAATTGGTAATTAATAGTAATTATTACTTATTTACTAATAATAATCAATATTTATTTTTAAAAATTTTATTAAAATACAATTAATTATTATTTAGTAATAGTTTTTTATTCATAAATATTATCAAATAGTAATTAATAATAATAATTAGTAATCATTGATCATAACTAAATATTATTAATATAATCAAAAATTATTATAACTATTATAGTTAATAATAATTATGCTCAATTAGTAATTTATTTTTTTAACTAATTACTAATTAATATCACATTAGTTAATAATAATTTTAACTTATTATTAATGTTTATTAATTAATTACTAACAAATATCACTAACCCATACAATTTAAAGTAACCAAGAATAACCCCACTATATTGTAATCTTTGTTGGTGAAATACTTAATGTTCCCTCCCACACACTAAAACATCTCATTCCATTTTCTTTTTATTATTGGCAGGTCACATACATTTTCTACTAAAGTGATCCTACTCGTGTTGTTTTTGACTAAAATGATCAATCTATCTATTCTATAATTGGACTCCTAGGTTAAGACATAAGTTGAATAAATTTCCCTCATCACCCACTTGAATTGGATTTTCAATTTGGTCACTGACCTCTTATCAAAATACATCCATAAAATTATGGATTGGTTTATTTTTATATGATTTATGAAACTAGAAAAATGAAACAATGTACTACCTTGGTATCATCTAAGAAGACAATCCACTACAACCAAACCAAAGGAAAATTTATAATTCTAGGGCGGTGGTAATTTATCCCTAAGAAGGGGCGATAAATAAGTTTTTTTAATTTTATTTTATAATTACTCTTTAGAAATTAAACTCTTTTATTGATTAAATTCTTGATCCACTCACTTACTAATTTTTATTTCTCTTTTGATCACTCCTTAAAACATGTGTCAAAAAGTTGAGTGGTATCTATATTTATAAATTCAATGGGATGAGTGGTACCTATAATTATAAATGCAAAAATGTGTAAGGAAAAAGGGTGGTATCTATATTTATATGATCATGTTAAGTTTTAGATACCTACGAGATACAAATAATCTCACCTCCTCCATAATATATATTGATAATTTTCACCATGGAAAGGTAATTTCACGAACTCCATCCAACCCATAAGATATCCATCATGACCCCACTCTTGCAAACTTGGCCTCACAAGAAGCTAAACACTACTGAAATTTAGTCCTTAGATGACAATCCTTTTCATTTTCAACCTTAGATAGAAAACTAAGAAATATTTTCCAATACTTTTCCAACTCCCCAACTTGGGAACAATTATTTTCAAGAAGGTAACTTTTCTCGTCATCAGCTTCATCTCACGAACAGTTATTATTGCATTTTGTTGCCTCAGACTCATCCCCCATCTCTTCTGGACATGCACCTATTTTTTTGAACAACCCTAAGTGGTATTCATCCCATACCTAGTAAAAGTGATCATTTTAGATGAATTAAAAGGATACCATCTACCACCACTGGAGTAATTTTTTTATTAAATTCAATTACCCATTTCCTTGAAAGCATGATGAAATTACTCAAAACATTCCAATGATAGGTTCCCCTTATTTGAAGGCCCATTTTTTGTAATTATTTATTTTTTGAGAAAGTAATATTATTAAAACAACTTGGATGGATATGAATATAAAATGGAATGATTCCAATTGTATGAAAAAAGTATGAAAATGTGGTGAAAGTGTTCGTCAATATTTTAAATGATCACGCATATGACACTTCTCAAATTCCTTTTCTTTGTTTACGCTGTCTTTATTCATGACTAATTAGTCTAGATTAGTTGGAAGACCACTTGATCTATCATATAATATATCAAAGATTTAAATTTTGGACTAAACATGGGGAAAAGTGAATGTATCTAGTGATTGGGATAGCATTGTGTTGTATAGATCATCTAATATGATAATAAGTGTAGATAATGAATAAGAATGTATCAAGAATGTGATTATAGGTGTGAATGATGATGAGGATCATATTGAGGAAATGACAATGAAAGTTGAATATGAACTTCTTGATTGTATAGAATTGTTTGATAGGTTAAAGAGTTGTGAAAAAATGTCATTGTAAACTAGTTGTACTAAATATATAACATTGTCAGCCATAATGAAGCTGTATAATTTAAAAGATATAAATAGATGGAGTGATTCTATTTTTGATGAACTACTTTCTCTTTTGAATGATATGATCTCATAAGATAATGAGATTCCTAACCAAACATATGATGTTAAAAGAATGTTACATTCAGTGGGTATGAACTTTGACAGAATGCATGCTTGTCCAAATGACTGTATTCTATTTTTTAAAGACCAAAAATCAAATAAATAATTCCAAAAGTGTGGTGATTCTTGATAAAATAATGATGAATCAGTCCCTATGAATGTTGTATGGTACTTTCCAACCATTTCATGTTTTAAGAGCCTATATGGATCAGATGAGACTACGAAGAAATTGATGTGGCATGCATATACAATAACTAAATATGGGAAACTTTTTAACATATTCGACTCTCCTTAGTAGACTAGAATTGATCTTTAGTATCCTAAATTTGTAAAAGAAATGAGAAACCATCATCTTGTGCTTTCTATAGATGGAGTGAATCATTTTGGTTTTCAATGCAGCACTCAGAGTATGTGGCCGATTATGTTGGTAAATTTTATCTTTCCAATGTCGTCATACATGAAACAAAAAATACATTATGTTATCTATGCTTATATATGGACCAAAACAACCAGATAATTATATTGATGTTTATTTGGATCCATTGATCGAATATTTGAAATTATTTTTTGATTCAGGTGTTATGTTGTATGATGCTTATATAATTGAATATTTTATGTTGAGAGACATGCTGTACAGGATAATAAATGACATTCCTACTTATGTAAAATTTTTAGGATATAACATTAAAATAACTCAAGTGTGTCCCATTTTTGAACATGGTAGTCAGTCAATTAGGTTGAAAGATCCATCTAAGACTATGTTTCTAGGACATAATGGATTTATACCCTGAAGACATAAGTACTGATCTTGGAAGACAACATTCGATGGGAGTTCAGAAAAACGTACAATATCGTATCCCCTAACAGGAGATCAACTGTTTGAGAAAGTAAAATATATGGAAACTACTTTTGGTAAAACGTTTTCAAAAAACCTAATGATAATCGGTTGGTAAGGGAGTTCATTTTTTTTGAATTATTATACTATAATTGTTTGTATTTTATTCATTTTCTTGATGTTATGCATGTTAAAAAAAATGTACATGATAGTGTCATTGGAACATTACTAAATGGACATGAAAAAAGGATGGAATTGAAGCTAGGTTAGACATGATTAACATGGGAATACGAGAATAGTTTTTTCCAGTGAAGGGTGAAAAATAGGCTTTTCTTCCTCCATCTTCTTACACTCTTTCTATGTAAGAGAGATATTAGTTTGGTAAATTCATGAATGATGTAAAGGTTCTAAATGGATATTCATCAAATATGAAGAATATCATTTCAATGACTGATTTAAATTTGAAGGGTATGAAATCATATGACTATCATGTTTTGATGCAAGATCTAATTCCTATATCATTACATTATATTTCCCCCCAGAATTCCCATCTTACATTAACCAAGATCTATTTATTTTTCAAAGATATATGTAGAAAAGTTATAGGCCTATAAAAATTTCCAACTTTGGAAAAGGAAATTGTCATCATATTATGTGAATTGGAAATTTTTTCCCGCCAAAATGCTCTGATATGATGGTTCAATTGATAGGTCACTTCGTGAGGGAGATTTGACTATGTAGTACTATATATTATATAAGGATGTACCCCATTGAACCATACATGAATATTTTGAAAAGTTATGTCAAAAATTGAAGTCAGAAAAAGGGTTGTATTATAGAGAAATATATTTTTGATGAAGTTGTTGAATTCTGTATTGACTACCTACTAGGTGTGGAAAGCATCGGTCTACCAAAATCTTATCACATTGGGTGGATTGTGGGTGAAGGAATTTATTGAATAGATGTTTTCAAAGTCACAATTAATGAATGGGAGTAGGTACACCTTAACATTTTTCATAATATTTTATAGGTTTCCCCATATTTTGAAACCCAGAAAGAGATTCTTAGACATTTGAATCCAGTAAGGGATAAAATATGGATATTAAATACACATAATAAATAGTTCATTTTATTTTTTGAGACCATTTTTCTAATGAGTCTGATGAGAATATGGATTCAATTTCCAAATGACATCGATGTCTAGAAAGAGGACCAAGTGTGCATGTATTATCTTATAATGCTTATGTAATTAATTGTTACATGTTCTATACAAATAAACATAATAAAAGATGTACCATGAAAAATAGTGGAGTTAAACTTGTGGATAAAGAAATGGATATATCTTTTTCCAAGGACAGAAATCCAATTTATTTGAATATTTCATAATTTGGCATCATAAAACAAATATGGGGGTTGGATTTTACAACATTCCTAGTGTGGATTTTTCAATGAAAGTGGGTTGATAAAAGGAGTGTTATTAAAAAGTTGAATTTAGATTCTTGAAAGTGGATTTTAGTATGGAAGGGTATAAAGAAAAATAGTTTATAATGGAATCATAGGATGTACAAGTATTTTATGTTACAGATCATTCAAACTAAGAGTGAATAATTTTTATGTTATAGATCAAAACCACTGAAGGGTCAGATGCAAATTTAGCAGAGGATGACCCTTTTATTGGGACATCGTAATCATTTCATAGTGGTACCAATGTAGATGGGGTCTTGTATGTCATAGGATACCACAACGAAGGGATTTTTATACTCAATAGAGGGGTCAAATCCTTTCAAACTTTTAAAAAAATGAGTTCAATAATCAGGTTATAATTTTTAATATACATCATTACCTAATGTTATTATTATTTTCACTATTGAAATTATTTAATCTAAATTAAATGTTGAACTACTTTAGTAGATTATGAATTATGAATGTGTTGATGCTCCCAATCCATAGGAACAAAAGGTTTCGCAACCTGTTGCTGCTCCCAATAGGGAGGAATAAACTTCTTCACATGCTGATGGTACCAATCTAGAGGAACAATATATTAATAATGTTGAACCTAATGAAATAGTAGATTGTGAGGAACCAATGTCCCACAAAAAACTGGAGTTTTGTAGTGTTCCAGTGATAGTAAAAATTATTAAGGAAAAAATAAAATTCATCAAATTCGATGTCAAATATAATGAGCATGACCCGCCTATTAGCCCCAACAAGGACATGTTTAGTTTGTTTCACTTGGATAATCACTTTGAAGAACATGATGATTGATGTAGATTCATGGAACCTTGTTGTTTTAATGCTTACGAAATTGATTTGGGAGGAGATTAGGATAGAATTTTGATATCCATTCTTTAATTTAAGAAAAAAATAAAATAACAAAACATTGACTTACTCTTCATCAACCCTTGCAAAGTGCATTTATAGTAGATGAATTCCACAAGAAATTTTTGTTAGTTCTTGTTAGAAAGGCTAACAAAGGATTTCACATAATTCTAATTAAATTTCATCTCAAAAAATGTTTAAGGAAAAATAAACCCACACCCACCACATATGTATGCACACCTAATAAACCAAGATGCATGGGCAGAATTTACTAGAACTTGTGGGGAGATATATTTTTTGGTACATTGTGGATGTTGATATATTTTTTGAAAACACATTAATTACTCACTTTTATTGAGATTTTTTAATTTATGAAATTATAACTAGGTGCTGAAAACAAGAAATGGGAAGCAAATCCAATGTACCCCTACCGTAAATCAAGGATGAGGTACACTTTACTTGAAAAAAAATTGGTATGTATTTTAAATCTATCGTAATAATTTTATGTGACATGAAACAAAAATATAATTATGTTCCACTATTTATATGCAGATTAATGAATTCAAATCCAAATCCACATACATCCCATGTCATGTGCTATGAAAGGATGGGCGTGTAAATAAAGAGGGGATACTAATAGATGAAACACATGAAAAGTGTGGAAAGCATGTGTATATATGAAATAAAAAAATTATTTGATTTTATTCACTATTATATAACAATGATTATTTATTATCCTATATTATATATATGAATTAGACACAAGAATCATCAATTGCTGTACCGGATGAACACATGCTATCAGTGGACTTGAAATGGCTAGAACAGTATGACTATGTCAAAGGTATGAGTTTTGGGGTGACACCCCGAGCACATTTTGAGAAAAGAAAAGGACATGGAGATAAAGATAAAAAAATGGAAGGGATGTATGCATTATTATATTTACTTGAAAAAAATTTTCACCGGTAGTCTAATTTTCTAGAAAATTTTATGGGGGGGGGGGGAGGAGAAGAAAAAACTCAAGAACAACCACTTTGTGAAGATCCCTCCACCGCCACCATCTTTGAGACTAGTCATTCCCCTCAAAGTATTGTATTAGGTGTGGTAATCAATATTCTCATAATTAACTATGTGAAATGTGAATTAGGCATACCTTGATATATTTCATGCACTGATATTCTAAAAGATAAAAATGACCATGATTTATATTTATCTGTTCCCACCCATCACCCTATTTTGAGGGATGTCATGTTCAGTATCTAAGAAGACTTTGTACAAAACAAAAAATTTCCAACACATCATGTGAGAGTAGGGTTTAGCAAATCTCATGAGTCGAGCACCGAGATACCTATTCCACTTAATGACACAAATATTGATACGGTCGATCATAATATTGGAAAATTTGTAGCATATCCATAAGATCTTTTAAAAAACATGTCGACAAGGAGGTATTAATTTCCAATATGTTTTTCATTCTAAAACTTTAATAATTAATGAAAAATCTCTGAACTAATGAATGTTATTACAGATAGACAAAGGGAAGGGGTAAAATTAAAGGTCGAATAAAAACCATATAAAGGATCAACCAACTAATCGAAAAGACCATCAACATGCACCTTTACCCCATCCATTAAATATTCTCATTTATTAACAATGAACGTTTATATAGATAATGATTATAAAGTGGTAGTAACAACATAGTTGATTTTCAAGAAGAAATGTATAAAGAGTCCATTATAGACTTAATTGATCATGAGAATGTAAATTAAATCATCAAGTATTAATGGCTAGGACTCTCTATTGTAAATGTATACATGAGGTGTATTTTCATGGTTTTTTCCAATAGCTGATTTACTATGTTAATTGTGAATAAATACAATTCATATATTTTTCAGGAATATTTATGAATACCAATTGAAGAGATTACCCCATGACCATAAATACGGACTCATTAGTATATAGTTCACTTCTACAGACCAAACCTAAATGGAATCAATTAAAATTGATGAAATAGTTGAAAAACTAACAACATAGTTTGACAGAAAACTTACAGATGATAGACTCGTCTTAATACCATGAATTCAAAGGTAAAACTCTACAATTTAATCATATCAAATATATTTCAATCCCTTTAATTACTTATTCCTTTTTGTTTTTAGGCAATATTGGGCACTCATTACGGTCAATTTGGATACTTGAAATATTTATTTTCAAGATTCACTACATGGATACCCAACAAAACAACTACACATGATGACATTTTTTAATATGTAATACACTATATCTAAAATTTTTTGAACTAAACATCAAGTTGAATATTTTATATTATGTTTTAATAAAATTTTTGTTATGATAAAAAGGTGTTTAAATACCGTCAAAATCATGAAATTAGGATAATATATATGCATAAGGAGTATGTAGACTTGTACAAGTTAATAAGTAACAGGGTATATATAATAATATTTCACTATCAAAACACATATGAAAACAAATTACTTATTTCTCTCAATTTCCCTAAAATGTTTGAAATAAACAAATGAAAACAATTGTTGTTATTATGTTTGTAAATTTATGAGAAATATCATATACGATCAGCAACTAGAATCCCCAACGAAGCATATTCAAAGATAATTACTGTTTCATTTAAAAATTTATTAATTATTGGTTTAGTTATATTTTTTCAGTACTACCATGAATTTCAAAAATCCTCATATTCAGAAGATGAAATATATTTATTTATAAATAAATGGGGAGCATACTTGGTGTCAGAATTTACACATATACCATAAATATGGGACCTACTATTTTGTATTTAGTTGATTTTATCATCATTTTATCCACTTTTTTTTTGTTAATTAAATCATCATTTTAATGTGATACTTATTTTGTTAAGTTTCATAGAGATCATAAAGAAATGAATTGATCAACAAGGATGATTCACTTCTGTACTATGATCATTTAATCACTCTGATACATGGTGTACCCGATATGAATCAAATTGTATGGGTTCAGTTTAAAATTGTCATTTTAGTAATGTATTATTTAATATTTATGTTTAATTTATTTTTTTATAGTATTAATAATTTTTTTTTCTTATATATTTATATTATTTTTCTTGGGTTGGGATGTCTTTTTCAAATCTTCTCGTGCTCACGCGAGATCAGGCTTCAGGGCTGCAAATCATAAAATGGAAATAAGGAATTGGGTCAAGAATTTATACAACCATCATGAAAAGGTTAATTATTACTACACATTTAAATAATTTTGACATCATTTCATCTACTATTTTTATCTTAATTTCATTGTCATTCTTATATAATACTTATTTAGTTTTTCTGGAAAATCTTTTGAGAAGTTATATTTTTCTTTCAACAATCTGCAATACGAAAGTAAATAAAGAACATGTTCCTTCTTGATGGAAGGGGAGACCCCATGCTACCTAAAATATGAAGTGTTTGAGGTGTCATGGGGTTTCTTCTTCTATAATAATGGAACATGGTCTCTATTTTATGTATTTTTGCTTATAGTTGAATGAAAAGTATATATTTCATAATCAATTATCCACACTTCAATATGATGCATAGTGTGTTTGGTATGACATTAAATATATGTTTATAGTTTATAATTTTGATTTCAGTTCAAAACATATCACTTAATAAAAATTGAGAAAACACATTAATATTCTTTTATACATTAGGAAAACATTTTTTATGTAATTTTTGACGTATAGTAATCAGCCACACCTCAATTTAATTCACGGTGTGTCTTTTTATTTAAAATTGACATTTTCATAAAAAATATAAGTGTCATACTAAAAATATGATAAAACATGTTTGGATGCTTTTTATTCTTTTAAAAAAATATCTATATGTCATTTTTGATGTGTAAAAACCCACCGAACTTCAATCTGATACACAGTTTTCCCGGTATGACTCAAAGTGCCCTTTTTCAGTTTAAAATTGACATTATAGTTAAAAATGTCTCTCACTAACTGAAAACTGATAAAACATGCTCAGATTGTCTTAATAATTTAGGAAAAATGATTCATAATTCATTTTTGACATGTAAAAATTGGTGTTATGTTACACTGACACATGATGTGACTGGTATGACTCAAAGTGCATGTTTCCAGTTTAAAATGATATTTAATAAAAAATAAAAGTGACCTAATCAAAACCAATAAAACAAATTCATATTGATTTTATACTCTATAAAAATAATCCATAAGTAATTTTTGATGTGTTGGAACTGGACACACCTCAATCTGGTCCACAATGTGTATGGTATGACTCAAATTGTCTGTTATCAGTCTAAAATTGACATTTTTGTTCAAAACGTCTCCCAGTCACTAAAAAATAAGAAAACTTCCTCATATTGTCTTGATACATTAGGAAATGATTCATAAGTCATTTTGATGTGTATGAATTATTATCATTCCAAACTAACTTATAATGTGATCGCTATAACTCATGGTGCATGTTTTTAGTTTCAAATGACATTTTTTTATAAAAAACACAAGTGAAATTATCAAAATTGAGAAAACACCTTTAGATTGTTTCAATACTTAATAAAAAAAATACATAAGTAATTTAAGATTTATTGGAATCAAATAAACATCAATCCAACACACGGTGCGATAGGTATGACTCCAACTATGTATTTTTATTTAAAATTGGGATTTTGGTAAAAAAGACAAGTGTTGTACTCAAAACCATGAAAATTCATTTGGATTATTTTGATACTTTAGTAGAATGATCCATAATTAATTTTTATGTGTTGAAATCTACAACACCTCCATCTAATACAAGGTGTTCCTGGTATGACTCAAAGTGTTCGTTATTAGTCTAAAATTGACATTTTAGTTCAAAACATGTTTCACTCACTCAAATCTGACTAAACATGCTTGTATTGTCTTGATACTTTTGGAAAAAAAATTAGATGTTATTTTTGATGTGTAGGAATTAGTCTCATGTCAAACTGACACATGATGTGACCAGTATCACTGAGAGTGTGTGTTTTCAGTTTCAAATGACATTTTAGTAAAAAAGATAAGTGACAAAATCAAAACTAAAAAAATGAATTTATATTGTTTCCATACTTTTGGAAAATGTCCCAAATGTAATTTTTGATGAGTAGGAATCATCCAAACCTCAATTTGATCCATATTATACTAGGTATTACTCAAAGTGTCTGTCACCTGTCTAAAATTGACATTTTAGTTCAAAATGTGTGTCACTCACTGAAAATATAGAAAATGTACTCATATTGTCATGATACATTAAGAAATTATTCATAAGTCATTTTTGACATTTTTGAATTATTATTAAGTCAAACTAACTCACGATGAGATCAATATCACTCAAGGTGCATGTTTATAGTTTCAAATGAAATTTTTCTAAAAAACACAAGTGATATACTCAAAATTGAGGTAACGCATTTGGATTGTTTTTGATACTTTAGGAAAATAACCCATAAATCATTTGTGATGTTTTAGAATTATCCTCACCACAATCTGGCACATGGAGTGACCGGTATGATTCCAAGTGTGTCCTTTTAATTAAAATTTACATTTTAATAAAATAGACAAGTGGTATAATCAAAATTGTAAAAACACATTAATATTGTTTTGATATTTTAGTACAATAATCCATAAGTCATTTATGATATGTAGGAATTAGCCACACCTCCATCCAAAACATGTTGTGTCCAATATAACTCAAAGTTCCTATTATCGGACTAAAATTGAAATTTTATTTCAAAACATGTGTCACTCAATGAAAACTAAGAAAACATGCTCAAATTATCTTGAAACTTTTGAAAAATTATTTATAATTCATTTTTAATCTGTAGGAATTAGTTTCACATCATACCAGCACACGATGTGACTCGTATCACTTATAGTGCATGTTTTCAGTTTCAAATGACATTTTTGTAAAAAAGATAGGTGAAAAACTCAAAATTGAGAAAACACATTCGAATTATTTCAATACTTTGGAAAAAAGATCTATAAGTCATTTGTGACCTATAGGAATTATCCCCATATCAATCTAATGCACGGTGTGACCAGTATGACTCTAAGTGCGTCCTTTTGTTTTAAATTAAAATTTTATTCATCTTTTGTTTCATATTATTTTTTAATTTATTTCTTTATAGTATTACTAACATAATAATTGTCTTCTTATATAGGTTTATTCTTTTTCTTGATTTGAGGTGGTATGTTCAACAACTAATACCCTGATTGGGATTTTCTGAGAGGGGGTCAAGTGCTAAAGAAAATGAAATTTTGATGTTTTTTTGTGATCGTACTTGCTAATGTAATTGTACAAAACATTGTTTGAAATGTCTATAATATAGTGGGTTTTTTTCATATTTGGGGTACAATTTTTATTTAAATTAAATTATGAATTTGTCATATGTATTCAGGTTTGCAGTGTGTTGTAATTTCAAGATCACACTCACTAGTGCAAAAATGTTTTTTAACGTTGATGTTTTACTTTTTTACATCACTTATTAGCCTCTATCATTAAAGGCGACATTGTAAATATTTATTTAACATCAGTTAAAAAATTAATCTTGTAAACTTATAATGGAATTGGATTTTTTATGTCGGCTATATAGTAATCGACATGGAAACCCTTAATATCGAAGTCTATTTTACGTCGATTATATAATAACTAATGTAAAAAACCATATACCATGTCAGTTCCTCTATAACCAACATGGAAACACTACATCCTGAAGCAGTTTTTACATCGGTTATTAAATAATCGATATAAAAAAACTTTTCCACATTAGTTATATAAAAAACGATGTGATAAGGATTTGAGATGAAAGGTTTTTCATTGGTTATAAAATAAATGATGTAAAAATTTATATACCACATTGATTATATAAAAAATCCGACGTGGAAAAAAATAAAGAGTTATTTTTAATATCTATTATAAAATAACCGATATTTTTTTTTAAATATTTCATTTTATCCTTCCTTTATACTTGAGACCAAATCAAAAAAATACCAAAACAATCAGAAAGAAAAAAACTAGAAAATACACATTTACAATTAAAACATTCAAAATTACAATATTAGCTAAAACAAAGCTAAATCCAACCAAAATAACTAAAAAAATACACATTCACAATTACAACATTAAAAATTTCAATATTCACTAAAAACAAAATAAAATCCAAATAAACCTATAAAATGATTTTCCCATTCCATTTATAAGTGTGTGAGCTCTTCTTCACTATAAGGGTGAGAGTCATTAAAAAGAATTAAATTAAAAAGAAAGTATTTAACATGTATAATGAATAAAACAAATGAAATATTAAGGAATAGTTTATAAGAAAATCTATCCTAGTTAAACTTCGTAACTGTTCCAGTTGTAATTATTTCATACATAAATCTTACCACATAATATCCTCATTCTTTGATTCCTTTTTGTTTATGAAAATTCTTTTTAAATGAATTTTTCAATTAAAAATAATATTTTTAATTAATATATCCAAAATGAAGTAAATATAAATGAAAATTCACCTTTAATTTTACAAATTTTATCTTGGAGTTATTTTTCTTTATGTTTTTTCAAAACAAATACCATCCCCTATTATAAAATAATATTAATGAAATTAATTTGATATTAATTATAATATAAAACACTAATAAAAATTAAAACTTACAGTTCCAACATGTTCTTAAAATTTTCTTGTACCTCGCTAAAGATAGAACATATCCAGTAAAGTGTCTTCGTTCTTTAAAAAAAACACATAACATCCAATAGTCACTGATATAAAAGAAAATGTAATGTTAGTTTTATTATCTTAGATGATAAAAAAATTTGTGCGATATATGTTTCATACCTCTAAACACAATGAAACATCCAACACTGCATAATTATATTCTGTTCAAATATTTCAGTAATATAAATTGTTCTTTCTTTTTTAGTCATTGTTCGCACTTAAGGTGAAATGAGCTGTGGTTCCATCAATCCATATACATCTCTATTTTTATTCTCCTCACACATTTTATAAAGATACCTAATAAAAAATTAACAAAAGTAATTTTTTAATAAATTTAATACAGGGAAAGATTTATGTTAAGAATTACATGGAAAAACTAACATCACATTGATTCCCAACTTATCTCTAGTTACAATCTCCATGATATCATTTTTCAAAATACCCACTACTATTGTACACCCACATACATTAGCTTCCATTGGAATTGCATAAACACCTGCCAATAAATTTGGATATCTTGACAATCTATCAAGATGACTAGAATCCATATCTGGAGTCATAGCCCTTTGTCTTTATTATTGGCTATACAATATTTCTTTACATTTATAGCATCCATGTTAATAAATAGATAAATATATTAAATTTAAAATGTTAAAACTTTTTAATAAAAAATTAAATAAAATTTAAAATATACACATACCTATATGGTAATATACTATAGAAGTCTAGATAGCCAAACTAAAAAGTGTGCGATACATTGTCCACCTGTCCTCACCTCATATGTAGTAATGGTACTCCAACTGATTTATTTATAATATCCTGTATAGTGACCCTATTCTTATCTATCTCTAGCTACTGATGATAAATGGTATGTCCAATATAATATATCAGACCATATGCAACAATATGATTTTGAGGATCATCAACATATAACTCATAGTAACTGGGGAGCTGTAGAGGAGGGGTGTAAGAGTAGGATAAAAAATGGGGTCTGCAAGTGATGGTGGAGGAGTGGGTGTATGAGTAGGATAAAAACTAGGGTCTTCTAGAGGAGGTGGAGGAGTGGGATCTACTAGAGGAGGTGGAAGAGTGGGAGGTCGATTCTGAAATTGTCTTTACATGTCCACAAATAAGGAATATACCGATTCCCTGATCTTTTCCCCTATCATCACATTAATATTCTGAACATCAGCATCCAAAAACAATATTTTTTTTATAAATACTCTCCATTGAAGAATCTAAAGAATGTGGTAACACGTTTCTCAATGATACACCCACTGGGTATCCTTATACACAACCCAGGTGTTCGAGTTTTCCCAATGTTTTTTATAAAATATCTTGCATCCCCTAAGCTATAAATAACCCCTGTGTTCTCTTCTCCTCAAGAGAATCCTGTATGAAATATTTGAAAAATTCTATAATGATTCAAAATATATAAAGAATTTAATTAACTTAAATAAATAAATAAAACAAAAATCTTACAATCATCTCATCCACAACCCTTGATTTTTCCATAAGATATTGCCCATTTTTACTCATTCGATCCCTCTTCCATTTTTCATGACTAGTTGGGGGTGGAGGGGCAACCTCTCTAGAGCTTGAAGACCCAAATTTCAGTTTTTTTAAATTTTTAGCCATCATTTTATCTTCTAATAAAGTATAACCTTCCTAAGATAAAGTATGAGGGTATATATTTCAAGATTGGATATCCGAATGAGATCTCTATGATTTCTATAAATTAAGAATAATAAATCATTAAGAAATTATTAATAAGATCATTATAATTTAAGAATTCTTTTAAAAGTTCAATTTCACTTACCAAAAATTATTCTTATCTTCTAATTTCAACAAATTGTATTTGTCTGTCTTCATATATAAAAGGATATATATCACATGGATTGTGTTTTTGCCTATGCCCAAAAATGAAATTAGTTGTGAAGGTTGACTTGAAATCCCTCTATCTCCTAGCATCCATTGATAACCATTTCTTCTTGAATCCTCCTATGTCAAGTATATCAAATGTATTTTGATAAGAAGGGTGAAAACATATATTACTATAAACATTTAAATATTATTAAAACTATAAGAAATGATCTTACCAAAATGGTCTCCCAAAACAGAGATAATGTTACTTTGTCAACACTTATACAATTATAAAAAAAATACAAACTTTTTTAATAACATGAACTGATACAAAAATATTTTATTGATTTGCATTAGGAACTCTTGGAATATCATTATCATCAAAGTATACCACAATCCTATGGTAATGGCTATGAACAACTAATAATTTTGGTAAATGTGTGCTACCATGTTTACCAGCCCTCAAACTCTTCCTTGGCTTTTTGAGAGTATATGACTCTTGTAAAGAAGGTTTTGGATCATCAATAAGAGCGTGTGTAAGTTCCTCCCTAGATGTATGAGTACACTCATCTCCAGAAGTATGTGTTTGATCAGTTTATTGATCTACCATTATCCTTCAAATCAATGAAACAAACAATCAGTACACAAATATACAAATTAAACTATTATAATACTAATGTAAATAAAAAATGTAAAATTATGAAACAAAAAAGTAAACTAAAACTTAGCACATTAATATTAATATTTTTTTATTACTAACTAAAATTCTAACTACAATAATGATATATGAAATGTAAACTAATGAAAACTAAACTAATATAAAAAAACATTTTAACTTATTAGTTTTAATACATTTTTAATAAAGAAAAAAAATTAGCATATCTAACATTTGATGAAATTAATAGAAGTAAATGAGAAATAAACATATGTTACCTGTAATATTATGAATGTACTAAATGATTGTTTTCCCACATTCCTTCATCATGATTTTTCCTTCTAACATAAACCATGTTTACGATGTGCTCATTATCTGCTAATATTTCCATGGAAGTAGGGATCGCACATAAATTTTCATCTTCATCAAGTTTATCATCTCCAACATATTTTTTTCCTTGTAAAACAATAAACCAATGCATATTAGATTGATCATGAACATAGATTTTTTTTTCATGTTTTTCCATTATAAAAGGATCAACTGGGTCTTCCAATCTAGTTATATTAACAAGTTCCATTCCAAATTCATCATTTCTGACACTATTGTTATTGATAAAACATTTTTATTTAAACAATATAACTTTAAATTTATTATAATAAACCTCCATATTTCTTCAATGAGTACATAATATTAATTGGATGGATAAATTGGGCCTTTTGTTTAGAACTCGAGAAATGAATTGTTTCTATGAACACTAATACACCATTATTCAAAACTTCACATCTGTTGTCTTGATCTTTCGTATGAAATGTATCAAAATTAATTTCATACCTAAACCATGTTATCACATTTAAACTTGGACCACTCACTAACCATCTTAATGTTTCTGATGCATCTGATCTACCAAGCAAGGTCTTTTTAAAACATGATAAAAAATGTTTTGTTTTGCTCATTCAATCCACATTTCTTTCTTATTTGGATGACATAGTTTCAACACATTAATATGAAATGTTATATATGGTTGTGCATCATATATATTATTCAATATGTATAAATGTACCTTCTTTATCTATTTAGCTGACAAAGATTTGACTTTCAATCCATGAATTCCCTTTCCCTCATAATTAACTCATTCAAGGTGTGATAAAGGCAAACTAATCTTCTCCACCATAGACAAGTAGCTCGTACAAAAATCCACAACCTCCTCAGAAATATAATTCTCAAAAATGGAGGATTTAGGTCGATATGGGTTCTTAACACACCCCTTCAATATCTTCATATAACTTTCAAAAAGATACATCAAATGTAGATATACATGTCCTCAAAGATTTATTTCTCAAACCAAATAAACCATTAAATTCACTATTATATCAAAAAATATGGAAGAAAATACCTTTCCAATTGAAAAATTATAGAAATTGATTTTTTTTCAAAAATTTCCAAAGCATTCAGATCAATCACCTTATTATAAATTGAATTAAAAAAATAACACACCTTCATGCTGGTCTTTCCAGCATGGATGGAAAATATTACATGAAATTAAACTAGTATAAGATTTTTCTTCATGATGTGATAATCATGAGATTTCATACCTTTCAACTTCAATTCATTTAAAGATATTTTTGTTACATTTGATAAATAACCCGGTGAAACATTGATATCATGAAGACACTGAAAAGATATAATTTTCTTCCTCTTGTATAATGTATGCTAAAATAGGGGAATAAATGTTTACCTTTTATCAAGAATGTGAGTTAACTACAAACATATTCCCATTGAAAATATGTCTAATCTTTCATTCAACACATCTTTAGTCATTCCTTTAATATCTAACAATGTTACAATCAAGTTTTCACTGATATTCTTCCCCACATGCATGACATCAATGTTATGTTTCACTCTATGATATCTCTAATATCGTATCTCAAAAAATATTGAACATTTAATCCAATTATTTCAATAACTACTATATTTATGTGTATTTATAAAGGTCACATATTGGTTTTCACCCTCTCAAAATACTGATTAGTGGATAAAAGTTTTTGAGAAATATCAAATTTTTTTGAGCCATTGAATGCCTTTTTTAATCTTCTATTAGAGTGATCCATTGACAAAAACATTCGATGACCCATGTATTATTTTTTTCTCCCATGATACAATTGATAATATGAAGTATGTTGTTTGAAAATTGGACATGCTTTATGCCCCTTAACACTGTATCTAGAAAAATTTCCATACACTGGGAAGTCATTTATAGTGAACTTAATCATTGCATATAGTTGAAAATATTCCATTTTATAAGAATCATACACCTTAATACCATCCTCCCATTAAGAGTTTCAAATCATAAATTAATGGTGAAAATAAAACATCAATATCATTTCCATGTTGTTTTTGGTTAATAGATCATTGAACTCAACATGAAATATTTTCACTTCAAACAAAATTCAGGAGATAAGTTGTAAATTACCCATAAAATAGTCCATGAAATATGTGTTCTATTAAGGCTTCTATATGGATTCATTAAATACATGCACAGTCCGAGTCTAATATTTCTAACATCATTTACGAATATAGGAAACTGGTGATGAATTTTCTTCCACTACGGACAATCAAATAGATATCATATTTTTCCCTCCCATATTTTCTCATCAGTATACCATCTTAACCTTTTTTCATATTGTGAATTAGAAAATAAACATTTCAAATGAGTAATTATAGGAAGATACCAAAATACTTTGGTAGGGGTCTCTGTAACCTCTAAATCATCATATGATTTTCTTTCAACTTATACCCTGATTTCTGATATTTAGGACACTATGATAGAAATTCATATTTCTTCCTATATATCACACAATCAATCAAGAAAACATATATTTTTTTAGTATTCTAATCCCATCAAGAATATTATTTTCTTCTCTTTATAATATTAATTAGGAAGATCATTTTTTATCTTTCCATAATTGTAGAAAATCAGTAAAAACAATTTCCTTCAAACCATTTTTCTCCTTCAAGTTAATCAATCTTAAAATTGATGATAAAACTGTAAAATCTGTATAACCAGGATACAGTGGTTTTTCCATTCCACCATCTAAACCCTAAATTGTTGGTTCTTTCTCAATTATATCTACTTCAATATCATTAATCATTTATTCAATTTCATCATTGTTACCATCTTGTAAAGCATCATCATTAATAGATCTCAAATTTTTCTCAGTTTCCCCATTCCAAATCCATGGTCTATAACTCTGTTTAAAACCATGAAAAATTAAATTATCTTTGATCTCTCTACATTATAAACTCTTCTAATTCAAAAATTTCAGGCATGGAAAGAAAAATATGTCATTGTTTCGAACATTTAGTTTAGAAAATTCCAAAAATGCATCAACACCTTTGTCGAATTCATCACTCATTTGATGTTCCGTAATCCAACATCGACTCATTATTACCTAAAACAAATATCAAATATATATAAATATATATATTTAAGATAATCCAATTCTATATTTATATGAAATATTCCATAATTTTAAAGTAACATTATTTTTTAATATAAAACAAATATATCCGTTTTGGAAAAATATAATTTTAAATTCTATATAATAATGGAAGATAAGTTTAAATATAAATGATAAATCATCAAAAGATATTCTTAGATATAATTTAAAAAATAAAATATAGTTAGATAATCCAATTATATATTTGGAACAATTAAATGATAAATTATAAAAAAAATCTACATGTAAATAATATATAGTTAGATAATCCATTTTTATATTTATATGAAATATTCCATAATTTGAAAGTAACACAATTTTAAAATATAAAACAAATATATGGATAATTGAAAATTATAATTATTAATTCTATATAATAATGGAAGATAACTTTAAATATAAACAGTAAATCATAAAAAAATATGTTTGGAAATAAATTAAAAAGGAAAATATAGTTAGACTAACTTTTTTCATCTAATATAAACAATCATTGGGATATTAGATATTAACATGTTCATTAAGGTTGTAAGTTGTTTTTTCGACAATGAATTCAGTTAGAGAACCATATAGAATGAAAATAAAATTGGCATGGGGATAAAAAATATATGCTAATTCTCATACATTTAATGATATTTCCCTAACTCTACTAATTATTTATAAAAATTCACTCACAATTTAATGATATTGTTTTTGAGAAATAAGATAGAAAAACACTGTGGAACAAATAAATCAACACCCACTGTTGTGATGTATTTTTAACCCATCATAATTTTTGTGTGTTAATGCAATCCATAGACAAATCAAAACATAAGAATAAAACCCTTGAATATATATAATAATGCACTCACATTTTATATCACTCTATAATTTGACATATTTCTATGAGATGTGGTATATGAATATTGTTCAAGGGTTACCACATTGAAATAATATTCTATAATTTTCCACCACAGAATTATGATACATTGCTTGAAGTATTTATTAATATTTCCAATGAAATCAATATAATTTATAAGACAAAATGTTGTAAATAAAGCATTATAATATAACATGTTGAAATATATTGGGTCTATGTATAAATATATATATAACAAAATCCGTTAAATTGAATGAAAATCCAATGAAACTGGAGAATGAAATATGAGATTGTAAGACCAATAAAACTATAAAAATGAATTTTATGATTGAAATCAAAACTAAAAATCATGTTTTAATGATAAATTGTATCTTAAAACATATAAAACCCATCCTTTTTCATCCATGAAACAATATTCAAGGAACATTCATAGACATTTGGAAGTACAATAGAACTTGCATCTTGTTGGAGAAAATAATATTATTGTATGGAGAAAATTCCATGTGCTAGCTACAAATTCAATGTGATAACATGAGGAGATTAAACAGGATAGTAATACGATATTTTAGTAAAAAAAATTGAAAAGAGAGATCTAGGGAATCCGTGAAATTAAATGGCCTAATGTGATGAGTGTGAAACTTACTTGAGGGTTTCGAGTTGGTCAAATAGATGCACTGATGAAAAAGAGGATGAATCAAGCTGGAAAATAAGTTTGGAGGACATGGTATTGAAGAAAAAATTTGAGGGTTTCCGCACGAGAGAGAACCAAGTATGATTTCTCCTGATCAAAAGACACCACAATGACTCAAAATAGGAATGCATAACATTTTAAATTATTTATCACATCAGTTATGTAACAACCAACATGATAAAGAAATTTTAATTTGATTTATCACATCGGTTTCTATATAACTGACATGATAATATATTGGTATTTTCTTTATCATGTTGGTTATAAAATAACCAATATAAAAAATAGCTTTACCACATCGGTTATTCTATAACCGACGTGATAAAGCATGATGCTTCATTTATAACATTGGTTATTCTATAACCGATGTGATATATCCAGGATATTTCATTTATCACATTGGTTATTCTATAAATGATGTGATAAAAAATATACATAGATTTTCATGTCATTCATAATCAACCGACATTAAAATACTAATGCGATAAATACATTTTTTACTAGTAACTATAGAAGTAGGGTTTTTACAAGCACTATTTAAAGCATAGATAAAATTCCCCCATTATCAGTGTTTTTTAGCACTGAGAAAGGGGCCCCCTTTAACGATGCCAAGGAAAATAACATTTTTAAGAATCATTGAATCCCTTTTTGAGTGCTATTAAATAGAAGAACTGTGGTAGTGGTCTAGACTTATGTTTTCCCCATGTTATGTGTTGGTATTTATCACAATTGTTAATGGGAGAGAAAATTATATTAATGGAGAGATTAATTGAAACATTAATTGTGGATTTTATCTAAATATTAATAGAGATTTAATTTTCAATATTAATTGATGTAAAAGGGATGTTGACTACATTAATTGGTTATTATAGACTTTGTGTCTATATAAGAGGATGTGGTAACACATTTTTAAAGGTGTTCCCACACGATGTAACTGGAAAGAGAGAACTAGGAAGGGGTTTCCGAGTTTTGTGGTGGCCCATGTGGCACAAATATAACGACACAATTATCTTCTACACATAGAGAGGTTCATGGAAAGATGTTCAAGATGTCATTAACCTAGATCAATAAGGGGGCTACCATGTCAACAATATCATGTTCAACACGTCAACATTTAACAGGTGCAGAGTAGTAGTGACACAATCAATGGTTGGGGAAATTTATCCAAAGTCTTCTTGATAACGGTGATCAGGTGGCATGTCCCAGTTAATGATCAACTACATATCATGATGGCGAGATTAAGAGAAATATAAATCCTTCAGGTGTCGTAAGATGGTGCGAGGTTTATGCATGTTTGAATTGATATCTCCAAGGTAGTGATGTTTGGTAAATAGAAGTGTGACGTTTTTTCACATATTTATCCTTCGATACATGGTGTTGGCGAGAAGTTTTTCAGAGAGAAGGTGGAGGCATATCTGGGTTTGGTTTTTAGATGGGTTTTATACACTCTCTCATTTGTAATTCTTGTATGGGAATTACTTGGATTCTTTGTATTCTCTGATTCATAGTGGATATTTTTAGAATTTCCCCATGGTTTTTTAATCCACCACATAAGAGGGGTTTTCCATGTTAAAAAAAATCCTACGTGATGATTTATTTATTCTAATTATATCACCTTCATGTTTCATTGGATTTCTCACAATATTTTGGCAAGCAATTTTTTTCCTGAAATTAGGATTTCTTCAATAAGTAGTATCATAGGTGAAGGTTCAATCTTGAAATTTATCATGAGAATTATTGAAGTTTCATAGAGGATTGTAGATGTGTGTGTGAAGCATAATAATATTTGGAAATCAAAGTAGGTTGAGAGAGGTGATGCGCTAGCTACTCTAGGGATTTTGAGTCGGGGATAAATTTGTTTCAATGGGTGCTCTAGATTAGGTGGCGATCATGATTACATGATAGTTATATGTTTCTGGTTCTATTCTTGTTCAATAGGATGGTGCATATACAGATATGATGAAGATTTCAGCATTTTTTTTTGTAGGGGGGCAGATATTTATTTTTCTTTGAAGTGCAAAAGGACGTCGTCATATTTTCTACAGATAATGATGGTTGGTGTGATACTAACTTATTTTCTTCCGAACTGGGTTTGTTGGATGTTTTTATTCATTGATGTTCTGAAGGGGGGGGGGGGGATTATTGGGATTTATCAAATTTATTGATGAGAGAGAAAATTATACTAATAGAGAGATTTATTGTAACATTAATTGAGTATTTTCTCTCGACATTAAAAGAGATTTAATTCTCAATAATAATGGAGTAAAAATGGATTTTTTACTACATTAATTGGTTATTATGGGATTGGTGTATATATAAAAGGATGCGGTAACACATTTTGGAAGGTGTGCCAGCATGATGTAGCCGACAAGAGAGACTTGGGAAGGGGTTTTTGAGTTTATGGTGGCCTATGTGGCATGATGATGACGAAAAAATTATCTTTTACGTGTGGATAGATTCTTGGATTGATGTTTAAGATGTCATCCACCTAGATCAAGAATTGGGATACCGCATTTGAGGTAGAATGTGTGGCGCGTAGGTGTTTAACATGTGCAGAGAAACAACGATGCAGTCGATGATTGAAGTCATGTATCGAAAGTCTTCTTGATAGTGGTGATCAGGTGGCATGTCCATGTTACTGATTGGTAGTACATCATGATGGAGAGATCATGAGAGAGAGAAATCCTTCAGGTGTCGCAAGATGGTGCAAGGCTGACATATGTTTGGATGAAGATCTCTGAGATAGTGATGTTTCATCGACAAAAGGGTGATGTTTTGTCATAGATTGATCTTTTGATACATGTTATTGGAAAGATTTTTTTTTCAAGAGAATAAGGAGGCGTGTCGGGGTGTGGTTTTCTCATAGGTTTTCTATACTCCCCCATTTGTAATTTATGTTTGGGAATTAATTGTATTCTTTGTATTCTCTGATTCATAGTGGATATTTTTGGAATTTCCTTGTGTTTTTTAATCCTCCACATGGGAGGGTTTTTCCATTTTTAAAAAAATAATATGTTATGAGTTATTTAATCTACTTATATATCTTTCATATTTCATCAGGTTTCACACAATATTTTGGAAATCAATTTTAGTGATGTTGAATCCCATTTTTTGCGCTATTAAAAGGCCGTACTATGGTAGTGGTCCAGACTTATAATGTCCCTTAGTCAAGATCCCATGACACTCATGACTAGAGTCCCTCTAATGGAGGCATATTTGTTCTTTTTAAATTTTGGATTGGTGATCCTATGGGGCCATGTTTGCTTCATTGTCCTTTGGTATCCAAGAACCCACAACGCAACTCAATAGTGGCATTCCAATTTGTGATCATCACACAACACTAGTCTGATCTTTCTTCTATCATCTGTGTGGGGGTAATAAGTTGGTAGGTGGGTGTTGAAGGACTAGGGTTTTGTGTTTTCTTGACTGTTTGGGTCAGTTTGTTTGCTGAATGCCCAGGGGGACCATTTTTTCCATGGACTCTATTCTTTATTTCAATATGTGGGGTGCCCATGTAGTGAGGTGTTGATGAGGATTCAAACATAGGAAAGATGTGGTGAACAGGTGTGTATATAGACATGTAGGGGCTTACTCACCGTATAATTGGAGCCGGCAAGTTCTTTCCCTCAAACCGATATAAGATCAGGTGGTAGATGGTATGCTACACGGAGTGTGTATGAGTTCTTGTTGTCTATACAAGCTAGGGAAAAAAGATAGAGGAATAAATGGAACACAATAACACAAAGGATTTTTCAATCTTGTATTGAACACTTTTTCAGACTACAATTTCCAAAAATTTATAGGCATTTACAAAGGAATGAAATAGGCAAATTAAATGGTCACATTAATGAAATGAAATAGCCACATTAAACAGAAAAATTAATGAAATAAAACGGCCACATTAAATGGACACACGGGGAGAAAAAACACAGAAAAAAACTGTTTTTATTTAATACACGATGCATGGGAAAAAGATGCGGGGAAAATAAACACATGCAACTTGACACAAGGGTTTTTGTTTGAATTTCCAACACTCCCCTTCAAACCAAAACCAACTTCATCCTGATCATCATTATGAGTTTTTTTTAATGCATATTTTAGTAATTCCTTTGTGAAAATATCATCTACATGTTCCATAGTATGACAGTATTCCAACTTTATCATTTTCTTCTTCATGTGGTCTCTCAGAAAATAGATTCCGGTATCAATATGTTTGATTATTCCATTAAACACCAGATTTTTGGATAGTTCGATTCCTGACTTATTATCCACATATATCACTATGGATCCATCATGATGATGCTTCATCTCCTTCAACAAATTTCTCAACCAGATTCCTTAAAAAATTGTGGATGATACTTCCACGTACTCTGCTTCACATGTATATAAGGATATCACACACTTCTTCCTTGAATTCCACATGAAAGAAGTTGACCCCAGAAAAAAAACATACCCATTAGTGCTTTTTATTTCATCTTGGTCACCTCCCCAATCACTGTTTGAGTAACCATATATATTTTCTTCTTCATTGTATAGATAAAATAGACCAAAATAAACCATTCCTTTGACGTACCTGAGGATTTGTTTTGCTACTAGCCAGTGTGATTCCTTCGGTGATTCCATGTACCTTCTTAGAAGCCCAACATTTTAGACAAAAAATAGCCTTGTGATAGTGAGATAACTTAATCTTCCGATCATACTTTTGAACAATGTCGAGTCAATACTTCTTCCTTCTATATATTTTTTCAGTTTTAAGCCTGTTGCTATAGGAGTTTTTATAGTGTTTCAGTTGGCCATTTTGAATTTTTCATGAAACTCCTTAGCATACCTCTTATGGGATATGTAGATGATTCCATGTTGTTTCTTTACATCTATTCCTAGGAAAAAGGACATGTGACCTCCGTCGGTCATCTCAAACTCCTTGAACATCTCCCCCTTGAATTTATCAAACATCTGTTGATAGTTACTTGTAAACAAAAAATCATCGAAATACAAGCATGTAATAAGTATATCGCCATGACTATTCTTCTTTATGTAAACTGTATGCTCACATGGACATTGGGTGAAGCCATTATCTTGAAGATAGTTTTTGATACATGCATTCCAATTATTTGGAGCTTGTTTCAACCCATAGAGAGATTTCCTCAAATGATACACCTTGTCTTCCTCCCCTTGCATAACAAAGTATTTAGGTTGGTAAACATAGACCTATTCCTCTAGAATTCCATTCAAGAATATAGACTTCATATAAAGTTGGTAGATCATCCAACTTTGATGAACAATAAGGGAGATAATCATCCTCACAGTGTCAAGGTGAGCAACACGATCAATGAATTCCTCGTAGTCCACCCTGTACTTCTTTTTTCACCCCTTTTATATGATCCTCTCCTTGTATTGATCAATCTCACCATTATCATTTCAATTGATCTTGTAAACCCATTTGATGCTGATTCTCTCCTAACATTTAGGATGTTTAGTCATATCCCATGTGTCATTTTTCTCTATGGAATGAATCGCTTCTTCCACATAAATTCTCCAACATTCTTCTCCTACGGCTTCTTGAAACATCAGAGGCTCATGATTTGCATACAGGAAAATAAGATTTACTTCTTCAGTTTTCTCATAGATGTCACTTAAGATTTTTATTTTTATGGGAACCATGGGTGAGGATGAGATCTCCAAATTTTTACTTGATGGAGTCCTCTCACGAGTTTTGGAATGTCCTCCATGACTCCTGTGTACCGACGATGCTCTTGGTGAAGGTGTTCCAGGAATTTTCTCATAATGATCATGCCTTCCCGCAAGATATTCCTTTTAAACTGGAATATATTTTTTTGATTCTTCATCATTCCATTTCCAAGATTCTTCCTTACTAAATACCATATCTCTAATCAACACTAATTTATTGGTTAGTGTATTATATAGATTATAGGCTTTAGAATCTTCACTGTAGCTGATGAAGATGCACTTTTCACCATGATCACCAAGATTACACATTCTTGCTTCTGGAACATGAGCATAGGAAACACACCTAAAGATTCTTAGGTGCGCTATGCTCAGTTTTTAGCCACTCCATGCTTCTTATGGTGTCAAGTTTCTGACACTCTTGGTTGGAAACCGATTGAGTAGGTAGGCAGTACATGCCACTACTCCTGCCCAGAAGCTCTTTGGATGACCTTTATCCTTTAACATGGTCCTCATCATGTTGAGGATAGTACAGTTCTTCCTTTATACAATGCCATTATACTCTGGCGTGTAGGTTATAGTTTATTTCTAATTAATGCCTTGTTCCCTGTAAAAATATTGAAATTCATTTGAAGTGTATTCTCCACCTCAGTCAGATCTGAGAAATTTGATTCTATAACCACTTTTACCTTCAACACAAGCTTTGAAAATTTTAAAGATTTTAAATGCAGGATATTTTTCTTTGATGCAATACACTTAGATTTTCTAGCTAAAATCATCAATGAGGGTAATAAAATACATATTACCTCTAAGTGAGGGTGTTTCAAGTGTTCCAAAAATATTAGTGTGAACCAATTGAAGTGGTTCATTTTCTATTCTGGATACTCCCTTAGGGAAGGAGCTCCTTTGTTTCTTGTCGAGTGTACACGCCTCACACACATGATTTGAAACTTCAATAATCGGAAAGATAAACACCATGATTGACGAGGATAGAAGTTTAAGGCTACTAAAATACAGATACCCAAAGCACATATTCCATCTCCATGAGTTAGTATTTATGAGTCCCAAGAGACACTCCTCAGCCTTTTTATTAATATGCATCAGAAACATGTGATTCTTCACCATTTGGACGTAAGAAACAAGCCTCTTGTGGGCATATTTTATAGACAAAGAATAGTTTTCCAAGTGTATGACATACCCCTTATCAAGGATTTGGCCGAGTCTGATGATATCATTTTTATGCTTGGTATGTAGTACACATTATAAATGTAATTTTAATCTCTAGTCTTTAGATATATTTTTATTTTACATTTTACAATCATGGGTACCTTTGATGAGTTTACAGATCTCACGTTTCCATGAACTTCTTCTGTGAGTTCCTCGAACAATTCTTTATTACCACTTAGGTGGTTACTTGCACCTGTGTCAAGATACCACACATCAGGCCATTCACATGCATTTTCTTATGCAAGTAGGAGTGTGGTACCTTCTTCTTAACAATGCGATTCTTCTGTATAGTGGGATCATTCATCAGGATCCATTTTTCTCTAACACTCAGAATCATAATGGGTGAATTTTTTTCAATTGTGGCATTGGACATTCTTTATGTTTCCCTGAACACACGTGAATCAAACTCCACTAT
Organism: Viscum album; assembly: GCA_963277665.1. Taxonomy (NCBI): domain Eukaryota; kingdom Viridiplantae; phylum Streptophyta; class Magnoliopsida; order Santalales; family Viscaceae; genus Viscum; species Viscum album. The sequence goes on from OY728138.1 coordinate 1,538,806,207, forward strand.
TTCCTCTTCTATAGAAACTAGTAAAATTTTGTTGCTTTTATTGATAGCTTGGATGATATCCACACCCTTTTCCTCTTGCACAATGACTTCCTTGTTGTGGTTTTCAATTTTTTTTGTTCTTGTAGAGTCAAATTTCCCTCTAAGACATGCTCCAACATTGAACCCACATTATTTTTCATTTGTTTCTCATGAAATTACAATGAACCCATAAGTTCTTCAAAGTAAGGTTTCTCAAAATCTTTTAATTCTTTTATTTACACAACCAAATTCTTAAACTTGGTTTTGAGAGATCAAAGTGAGTTTTCAATAACTCGAATTTCCTTCACTTTTTCTCCATTCCTTTTCAAATTATTAACAATAAATATCAAGCATGATAAGTAGTCAGATATACTCTCACCTTATTTCATGTGTGCCACTTCGAACTCTGCTCTTAATGTTTGAAGACATACCTGTTTTACTTGATAAAAACCCTTGAATAAGGTACAAAGGGTATCCCAAAATTTCTTTCTGGATGTTGCTTTGAAAATATTTTCAAACATTGATTCATCCAACCGTAGATAGAGGAGGATCAATGCCTTTTTGTATTTATTCCTTTGATTTATGAGACCTTCTTTTTATTCATTCATGAAGGAGGATTCTTACTCTATAGTGGGTACTTCATACCTGTCAGTCATGATCTCCCATAATTATTGTAATTTAAACAACACCTTCATTTGGATGCACCACCTCTCATAGTTTTCCCTAGAGAGCTTTAGAACTTACAGATGGATTGTGGACATCTTCAAAAAAATTGGAGGATCTTGGTAACTATTCTATGATACCAGTTTGTTGGCTATAAGAGCTTGGGAAAAAGAGAGAGGAAGAAATGGAACACAATAACACAAATGATTTTTCAATCTTGTGTTGCACACTTTTTCAAACTACAATTTCCAACAATTTATAGGCATTTACAAAGGAATGCAACAAACAAATTAAATGAACACATTAATGAAATAGAATAGCCACATTAAACAGACACATTAATAAAATAAAAGATCCACATTAAATGGACACGTGGGTAGAAAAAAACACAGGGAAAAACCGCCTGTAGTTAATACACGCTGCATGAAAAAAGACGTGGGGAAAATAAATGTGGGCTACTTTAAGCAATGGTTTTTTAGTTCATTTCCAACTGTTCTCCCATATCCCATCATAATCTGGGGTTCATGTGGGTTTCCTTCAAACCCAAGTCAAAATCGAAGGCTCATGTAGGTTCCCTCAATCAAATTACAAATGGATTTTTTGAGAAAAATACAAAAAATGGATTATAAAAAATATTTATTCATTTTTTATTATTTCTATAATTTTAAAAATTTATATTATTTAGTTATTTTTTAATTTTTATTTAATTTAATGTTTTTTATTTTTTTCATTTTTAATTATTTGGAATATTTATTCATTTAATATTGTTTATTCATTTTTATATTGATGTTTATTAAATTTTAATATTTTTTCAAATTAAATAATTAATTTTAGGTGTTCATCAATGCTAAAGTTAATGCTGATAAACCATGCATTTATCTATGAAAAATTTAGCAGTGATAAATTTATTTTTATCACTGATACTAGCCCTGAGAATCCCTAAAAATATTGTTTCCCAAGACCTAGTGATAGCATGGTCATTCACATAATCAAATTTGTTTATTTATAAAACCTATTTCATACAAGATAATGGAAGAAAGGATAAACCCAAGGGAAAACTGTATGGTGTCACTACCAAAAAAATGGGGTTTCGTAGTGCTTCCATTTAACAATACTAAAAAAACACTAATAGGGGGTCTTTATCAACACATTTTTAGTAGCGCTGATAAAGGGTATATTTTAAAAAATCATTAAAAATAATATATTGATATATAAATATATAAATATTATTATATTGATATAAATATAATATATTTTTTAAATATCTTTTAGATAAGTATAAATAGACATTTATACTTAATATATAAGATATCAAGTGAAAATGGCTTATAAAATATTTTAAAAAATATTAAGAATTAATAATTTTCTAATTATTATTGAGAAATAGTCATTTAATAACAATTTGAGGACAAAAAAGCAAAAAATTAATAAAATATCTAAGAGAAGTTGAAAACGTAATTCAATCATCAAACAGACATAAGTTTTGATCCGAGTGACCGTTTTGGCTCTAACACATATCAAATCAAAGCTTGCGATGAGATCCATTCTATAGAGACTTAGGTTAAACACTATATCATGTTTTTAGGCGAAAAAAGTCCCATAAGGCCTCCAAAATTGAGTTTTTAGTCGAGGTACCCAAATTTTTTAACATTTGATGGAATTTCAACCTTGTTTAAGGGGGTATTTTTTCCCGTTTTCAATGGGTACTGAATTTATTCTAAGGGATTAAATTCATATTGATATTATGGATTTGAAATTTTATCAATTTTCATAATATACTATTATTTATAAACAAATATATAACAATATATACTTATTTTTTATATATTCACACATAAAAAATTAATTTTATAAATAAATAATTTAACATATTTACAAATAAAATATATTTATCAATATATAAGTCTTATCTAAATAAAAACTAATATCTATTTTATTTAAAATACAAATATATGAATATTTATATACCTATGTAATGTGTGTGTGTGTGTGTATTTGTGTGTGTTTGTATTAACAAACTGATATATATTATCTATATATTCTAATATATATATATATATATATATATATATTAATATATAATATTTGCAATATATATATAAATATGTATAATTATACTTATAAATACTCATATAATATGTATATATATAATATATATGTACGTGTGTGTGTGTGTGTGTGCTGTATATATGTATGTATGTATGTATGTATTTATCTATAAACACACAAAAAGCATTTTTTATAAATGTTTTTAAAAGTGATCTTATAAATATATATTAATATACAAAAAATGTACAGATAAAAAAATATAACTAAATATATATAAATAAATAGATATAAATATAAAATAATATATGGATAAATATATAAATATATAAATATATAAATATAAACAACTATATATATATATTAATATATGAATAATTATATAAATATATAAATATAACTATATATGTATATATATATATTAATATATATATTAATATACAAATAAATATATATTAATATAAATATATATTAATATAAGAATAAATATAAACAAATATATATATAAATAAATAGATATATCATTAAATGGAGAACAAAGCAATATGGAGGAGTGGTAAATGGTCTAGGCGCGTATATGGGAGGTCTCGAGTTCGAATCCTGGGGGGGCAGGGGCGCACGTGCAGGTGAAATTTGGGCTAACACTATTAAATGGCGGGGGGGGGGGGGGGGGGGTGAATGGGGCATGCAAGTAGGGGCAGGGGTCTTCACATAGCACTGTTGAAAGGGGTCAAGTGCTATTAAAACCCTTCTATTTGTAGAAGCATTTTTTAGTTTTTTTTAACTTTTATCAGCGCTAAAAAAATGTGCTGATAAATGAACCTTTTATCAGTGCTTTTTTTAGCACTGATAAAAGGGTCTTTATTAGTGATTTTTAACATGGATAAAAGGGACCCCATTTTAATAGTTATTCAATTATTCGTGCTTTTTGGCATTGATTATTGTTTTTAGCACTGATAAAACCCTGTTTAGTAGTAGTGTGTGAAATATAAATATAAATAAAAACAAACAAAAACACTAATAAAAACAAAACGAAACAAAAAATTATAAATTCAAGAAGTTGGTGGAATTAATGTAAGAAATGTAAGCAATGTAAAAGGGAAAGAATGTATAAAGAATAAAAATAAGACAACACTGAGAAGAGAAGGGTGCCCATGTTTTGAACTAGGAAAAACTAAACCAGTATGAGTTGATAGAATATATTTTTTCTCCTACCTCAAAGTTCAACAAAATTGTGAAAAAGATTTAGAAGAATGAAGTTGAACCACCTTAATGTCACTTGATTATCAAATTTTTTCTGTTAACTCACTCAATGAAGTAATTTGTCAACCAATACTTATAGAAAAAGTATGATTCAATCTTAGAGAAGATAAAAACCAACCTTTTCCAAATTAATTACTTAAGCTGTTACTTTAAAAGAAGAAAATTCACTTTATTCACCTTTCAGTACATAAAAAAATGTAAAAATAATGCACAAGAAGAATAAAATAAAGAAATAAAAATTAAATGTTCACACTAATTATCTTCCTAATAATTTTTTTTAATTTTTATTTCCATATAAAATTGTCTTAAGTTAATTATTTTATTTATATTAGTTGTTGATTATCATTCTAAATAAATTTTATTATGCTCATTTTATATTTTGGACTTATTGGAAGGGATTTTTTTTGGGAATCTCACTAACATCCTGAAATTTTCTTTTAGGTACATAATTTGGTTTATGATGTTTTATTTTGGATTCAGATGAGTTGGGGACATTCTAGGCTCTTTATAATCCTTTTTTGATATATTTAATAAAGACTTTTAAAGGGGTTCAATGCCTCCTATTGAGAATAATCAATTGTGAGATAGTATATTATTTTCCCTCTTCCTCCCACACAACTAGTTATCATCTAAGATGAAGGTGCTAGCACACCTTCAGCATTCAGGTATCCTCGCGATACGATCGTGAATCCATTGTTTGGTGTAACTCCCTCAAAGGAATAGTACTTTTGGTCACTACTTCATTATCTTCATCAAACATTATCTTTTTATGAGGAAGAAGAAGACTACTGCCATTGGTGATTTTCAAGTATTCTATTTATATAGTTTATTTACACTTTCATTCTCAAAGATAGATATGTCTATGTTTGGGTTATCTTCCACTACACATGGTCATGTGATGATCATATAAAACAAAACATTGGTATGAAAGGAGAGGCTAAAGGGTTAGCTGATTCCTAGGAACTCTCACACATGAATGTGTGATGAAGTGTGGATCTCCACTAGAGATATCCACTACTAATGCAAAGAATTTCATAGCTCATGTTTTGGGGTAATGGTGTCCTTTGATAGGTTCATATGGAAGTCATGTTGGACATGTTTATTTGAGGAATATATATTCCACCACCCAATAGTTGTATTAGAGCGTAGGCATATTTGACAAGTCAACATGTTTATTAATTAATGAAAAGTACTTTTTAATAGTAAGACAAGATTTTTAAATCCTGAAAATAAATATGAAATGTTCATATATATTAATATTTTTTATGAATATAAATATAGTATTTATTTTAATCAAGAGAATTCAATTATGAATTGAATTATATTATTTATATACTGTTTATACATACTATGAAAGTTATTTTTAAATATCTATATAAAGTTATAAAATAATATTATAAATTAAGTAAATATAAAATTTTTATGGTTAATTGATAATTATTATTTTTAAATACATTTTAGAAAATTAAAATTTATGATTTATGATCCTAAAATAAATGTTTTATTTAGAAATCCTAAAAGGAGATTTATAAAGAGTTTATAAATTCCAACATATATGATATTTATATTATATAAAAATGTTTATATAATAGATATTGAATTATAAAATGTTTATAATTCATGAAATATAATATAAATTCCATTTAATATCAAATTTAAAATGGTTCATATTTATAATAATATAAAATTTTCATATTCTTGCTAATTTATAAAATGTTTAGAATTAACATTTATTTATGAATGGTTCATCAATATCAAATATTTTTTTAAAAAATAAATTGTTTATTTGTTAAAATTCCTAAATATTAAAGTTTAGTTCATAATTAATTAATTTGAAATTGTTCAATTTAAAGAGTCTTTATTTGGATATTATTTAATCCATATTAAAAGGTGTTTTGATAATTCATATGATCAAGGTTTAAATAATAATTAAGTGTATGATATTTACATTTTTTAACTTGTTTATATAATAAAAATTGAATTATAAATAGTTTATAATTCATATAATATTATATATTTTAAAGGGAAATGACATATTATGATGAATATGAAAGAATTCAATTTGAAAAGAAAATAAATATAGTATATTTAAAATTTTGGAATGTTGATATTGTTAAAGGTGAAATTCTGAAAAATGGTTTATAATTAGCTTTTAATTATGAAATTATTCATAAATGTTTATCTCGTGTTTAAATATTTGAATTTTTCATTTACTTATTGTTTATCTCATATTTTATTTGAATTTATAAATTGTTTATATTATGAATAACTTTATGCCAAAATTTACATGATAAATTACTAATTGTATTGATCATTTCATATCATGCTTGGTTTGATATAATAAGATTTAGTTTTCATCAACCTTGATCTTGTTTGTAATTTTAGTTATGATCTGGAGAGTAGTTATTGTTCATAGTTTATGCATATTATATGTTAGAGTTTTCATAAATTTAATTTTATATTGGGTAAAGTATCCCTAGGTAGAGGGATTTGGGGTTAGACCACTTAATTTTCTGGAGGCTTTCCTTGCTTAGAAAAGTGAATGGGGTTAGATATCTGTCGCTCCAAGCTTACACATGTAAAGTTTTCAAATCCTATATAACTCTATAAATGTTCATGAAATATTCATATACCTTTACACATATGATGAATTTGGATATATATGAATATAACTGACTTATAGTTTTGGGTGATTAACACATACTTGTGGGTTATGTAAGGAGTTTCACATTAATGTTGTGTGAACACATTAATTTCATTGTTGAAAAATGATTCCAAAAATAAATCATTAGAAACATGTATACACAGAAAAGGAATAAGACATTAGAAGATAATTATTATATTGGATGTAATAATTATAGATTTAATACGCATATTGTGTATATTAAATTTTTGAGACCTTAAAAATAAGACCATACAAATACTAAGTGTGAGTCTCCTTCTAAAGAGACACTTTTCAAGACCTCAATCATCCGACTATGTAGGTCATGCTAAATTTGGGTTCCTTTGGGATTTCTTGCGTAAGGAAACCAAGTAATGAGTAATGAGTAACTCTATATTATTCTATGAGTGGGTCATGATAAAGATGGGTTCCCCTAGATCATCCTTTGTTATCTTGTTTTTGGAATTGTTTTTAGGTTACACTAGCCAGGAGGCCATAATAGGATTAGGTTACTGGAGGAATAGAGTTAAGTGAATCCCTGGATGGATTTGGATAAAGGGGTATACACTCAGCTATCAAAGAGCTTCAACTTTTGGGATTGGGATGATTCTATACCTAAATAGACATATAATGGGATAAATACTAAAGCAACTTGGAGCTTAGTTAAATATGGATCTTCACTCAATAAATGAATGTGATGTATGGGGTCATCAATTTTAGTGGGAGAACAATCAATAAAAGGACTTAATGAAAATATATAAGTAATTATTTACATCTGATAATTTTTTGTACATTAATGCATAATCATAATTAAGACAAACATTAAATTAATCCTTGAAATAAGGAGCTTAAACTAAGAAACTCCAAAGATAGGTTTCTTAAGAAAAGTTCTTAATCAATAAAGATATTCTATGAGTTAGAAAAATTCCTTCCTGAGTAACTAAGTGTTAAAGTTGTTTAACAAGAAAAATAAAGATGTTTATGGAATCCTAGAATGATTTTTTTTAGGTTTTAGTTTCATTATATTCTAAATTAATAAAGGAATATTAGTCTCACATACTCAATATTATTGGGTATTTCGAATTATATTTAATATGATTGAATATATTAATGACATTTTGAGACTAAAGGTTCACTAATATATTTAATGGTTATTGAAATCAATTATATTATTTTTATAGAGATACGATATCAACAATATTTTTTAAAAAGTTTTGTAAATATACAGAAAGTTATAAAGAAGAAATGAATTAAAGATTGAGTTTTGTTTTCAAGCAACAGAGAAAAGGAATTGATACATTGGAAAATTGGATGCTACAGTATTTGGATAAACTCGTCATAAGATGTGTACAATATCTCATTTAGCTCTTTATATGATCTTGTAATGGTCGTTTAAAATAAATGAGATGGGTATTTTTTAACATGGATTATGATTAGTTCAATTCTATAAAATTATTTAAATTAGATTCTAAGATGGCTTGATTTGGTTAGAGAATTTATCCTATTTTCATTAGGGAAATGTTTTGATAATATGACTGAATTCAATGAAAAAGGTTTACCCAATATTCTCAATGTGTTGAGAATGAGTAAACTATACATATGTATATGGATTATAATAGTATATAGATAGTATAAGTTGGTAAAATATTTAAACCAGAAGAAGAAAAATTGGTTGAAATTTTCAACAATGTTACTTCAGAAATAATATCACGATCATTGAAACATAGGGGTTTTCGAAATGGAAAAATAATAACAATTCTATATGACTGGATTATTGATGATATACCTGATGGAGTTTGTAAAACTCCATGGAATGTTATAGAAGTTAATTATTCTATTTTTGAAGTCTATGTGGTACTGAATTCATTTTTTACAAAGTGTTGTAAATATACATGAGTTAAAAATCATAAGAAAAATTGATCCAGCTTGTAGTTTGTATTCATGAGATAAAGTAAATAGTTACTAAATCGATTATTTGAATGTAAAATAATGTATCAAGATTACATGAATGTAAGTAAAGGATCTATATCTTCATATGGATTCTCTTATACAATAATAGTGTATGTTCTTTAACAAATGGTTATCATGAGATGATTAAATGTATAAAAATGGTTTATGATTCATTGGATTTATATAACAATTTTTGAGAAGATGATTGAGATAAAAGTGTTTATCCAGGATAAAAGTGTTTATCTAGATATTTGTTAAAAAATAACAGAATGTGTTCTCGCCATCCATAGATGAGACATTTTAATAAAATATTCTTTAAAAAAGGTTCCAAACACATATAATACCATATATGATATGGAAACAAATATTTATTTGTTAAATATTTCTAGTAAAATTAAATAATTGTTATTTCCTAAAAGTCAATGTAATTTTTTTGAGTCTTATAAAGATATTCTTGTTAGGTCCACTAGGTTAGATACCCTGAGAGGGGGGGGGGGGGTGAATCAGGGTATGACAAATTAAAAAAATTGCCTCTATTGATCTTGTCTCGCTGTTAAGGAAGACTTTCTTCTCTCTCCTTCCTACAACTAAGTATAAACAAAAACTAAAGCATGCACAGGACACAACAATTTTTTACTTGGTTCAACCTTACTGGGATGCGTCCAAGGAGCATACACCGACAATGTTCCAATGTACCAAATCCACTAAAATCGCACTGCTGTTTACAAATTTTGGGATAGATCACTTCTATTCCCAAACACACTTCCTTTACAAGGTTTAGGGTCAGCTCACTGCTTTTCCAAGGGTCACTCCCCATTCCTTTCTCTCTAGATCACTGCCGGTGGAGAGGATCACCTTCTTCCTCTTCCTTTGCCCACTTCTCTAGAAAGGATCCACTCATAGTTTATAGACCTGTAGGTCTCTTCATTATCACTAATAAATACATCCTCTGTTGTATGTAGATGCTCTGTTGAAGTCCAACTTTCACCCGTAGATGAATCTCACTTTGCACCGAAGGTATTGGGCAATCTTCCAGCTTTCTCGCAGCCCTAAAATGACTGGCGTGCTTCAACCATTCCTGGCGCGCTTCTCTAGGCTAGTGTGAAAGTTCAAACTAGTGCGCAAGTTCACCTCAACCACTTGCGCGACACTCACTTCTTCAACTCCAAACTTACGCGACTCACACCCTTTTACGCCCAAACCAATTTTGGCGTGCAACTGTCAAATGTCATGCTTCTTCAAATCCTGGCATGAAATTGTCACCAAACCACTTGCGCGACACCCCGTTCTTCAACTCTAAACTTGGTAGACTCACAAAATTTCTTGCCTAAACCACTTTGGGCGCACAACTATCAACTGGTGCACACCTTCTGAATATCTTTATACTTGCGCGACCACAACACCACTTGCATGACCTCAACACTTATGTGATGGGAGCTCTAATTTTCTCTAAGTGTTGAACTCTCTAATGAATGAGGAGGGTTCAACCTCTTTTTATAGGCATTTGGACACCCTGTGCGACGACGCACAAGTCTCCTCTCGGTGCGCAAGTCCAGCCGCACTAGTCTCTGTCGCCCTAGTCACTTGCACGACCAACCCCAAAACTTGGGCTCCCCCCTTTTCCTTTACCATATTTTGATGTTCTGATCTTGAATAACATATGGCACACAAGTTTCCAATCGTCTAAAACACTGGCGCGCAAGTCCCTTTTCCAAAAACACTTTTATCTTTTTGTTGATTTTGAGGTCTAAAAATTTGGCAAACACTAGAAAATGGCGCCACCTTGTATCTGCTCTTTTTGAACCACCTCCAGATCGACCATTCCTTTGTCGACGTTTTTGAATCAATCATGGATCATTAACAACATCCCTTGAACTTTACATGCCACCATGAAATCCCCTTTGTCAAAAAATTTGTTTGTTATGGTTTGCTTTGTCAACAAACACAACACAAAGGCCCACTTTGTCAACAAACACAATCACCTCAAAAAATGCTTCGATGATACCTTGAGGGATTTTTTTCCAACAATTACAATGTGAAAATAATGTCTAAGAAACTAATGGGAGTATGTTTGGACATAGAGAAGTTCAAATTTAACAAATAAAATATTGTTCCAATATGAGTTCGAGCGATTTTTCACTTTATGTCTGGAAGATTTTGGATATGAGACAATAAAGAAAAATGTAAATAGTTACATTTAGTAACTGTAACAAAGTAAATATCACTGTTAATCCGGCTTAGTTACAAAGTGAAATTCACTTGATTTTCTAGAAGGTTTAGGAATTATTGATAAAATGATATTGTAAATAGTTACATTATTTACAAAAGATTTTAGAAAAAGGGGTTTAATGTAAAAGGTTCCAAAGATGATGTTGATATACATTGAAAGAGTTATAAGTAGAAAATAAAATATATCATTATAAAATTTTATATTATGAAGTTAAGGAGTCTGAATATATGTTCAAAGAGTTGAACTTAAGGAATATGATTCCTATGTATCACCATTATTCAAACTAGTTTTATTCATAAATGTCACTCACTAAGTGCTTAGTGGGATTATTTAATCAAATGGTCACATAGGTATGTGACATGAATTACATTAGGATGTAATGTTTAAATTCACTTACTGCACCAACTACATGAGGGTCATGTTATATCTATATGTTTTTAGAACATAAGAGATTGGTTGAAATTGTTTTAAATGTATCATGTTATTATAAAAAAGAGAATATCTATTTATCATTCATTCATGTATGTTGCTATTTAATTTACATGAATAGTCAAATGATACATATCCCCTGAAATTAAAAACTTCGAGTTATCCCTAACCGATGGCCATTATGAATTTTAATGGGTTGTGATGAAATGAAAAGATTAGATTGAATATATTATTAATTCCATTGCAAAGAGTTGTATATGATATATTTAAGAATATATTCTTGAGTTTATAAGTAGAGACTTATTACTAGGAATGATCCACTAAATTTTATATCATGGAATTCCATATAGTCATAGATATACTAAGAGGTGAATACTTTTTATCAATCCTTATTACCTGAGGTTATAAGGATACCAATAATGAGAACATTTATTATTTTATACCCAACATTCACAAGTCACCATATGAACTTATCTAATTAGAAGGTGGTTGGGTATGTTGTTGATCAAATCATCGGTTGGAGTGCAATCAAGAAGAGATTTATCCACTTTTATGAAGAGGAAATACATTTGTCTCTTGATTGAATTAGAATAATTAAATTTAGGTCCATGATAATTTTTTTCACATATGATGTGTTCAAATAATTGGATAAGAGACATGTGATGTACTTCTCAGATAGATGAATGACATGTGATTTATTCATCCACTTGATCTGTCTTTTTCATAGAATCAAGAAAATGATGATAGGACTATACTATATTGACAAGTTCCATGTCTAGTGGTCACTCAATATCATGGAAAAAGGGATTAAATAAGATACATATGGTGTATATGATACATATTGTGGTGGACATGTTCATATAGAGATATGAGTATGTTTAATGGAGATCACACCAGACCCCATAGTAGTTTGAGTATGACTGATGATTTTCTAGAGTATGAACATTACTTACATATATAAAATAGTTATTTCATAGTTTTTTATGCTACTAAGGCTCTTAGGGTCACACAATTAGGCCCTTGGATAAGGATAAACCTTTGGAAAAATTGTTTGTTAAAAATAAAGAAATTTTTGATGAAAAATAGTATCAAAACAGTTTGTATGGACTCACAAACAGTTGTTAAGTTATGCATAAAGTCCTTATTGGATTTTAGTGAAAGTGTGGGACTATTAAATATGAACTAAATATATTATATTATATTATATTATATATATAAAGTGTATATTTAATTACATGCATTTTATGTGTGTATTATAATTCATTTATTAAATAGATGTGATAATAAATATATATATTTGATATATATTTATTTCTCTTGAAATGTTTTATCATCAATTACAATCCATTATGAATAGATTGATTTACTTGACCACTCATTGAATAAGATTCACTAAATTATGAAAATAAATTTATATGGATAAACTTAATATGGAAAATGTGTTTTCATTAAATAAAAATGCATCATGAATGGAAATATAAAGGGATTTGATCCCTCATACTCATAATAAGAAATTGTGTGCAAGTATCTCATTTTCTATCTTCCTCCCACACCATTTTTTATAATCTAAAATGAAGATTCTAGCACCCCATTAGCATTCATGTATCCTTGAGATATGATCTTGTATCCTTTGGTTGGTATACCCCCTTGGTGGTAGAGTGATTTTGTTCACTTATTTGTGATCTTCATCAAGAATTCTTCTTCACTAAGGAAGAATAAGAATACTACTGCTGGAAATTTCTAAGTACATTGTTTATAAAATTTATTTACACGTTGATTCCCAAATATATATCCTCCTATGTTTGGGTTTTCGTATACTATACATGGTATTGTGATGATCATATAAAACCCAAAAGTTCCTATATGTTGCGTAAAGGTAACCCTACATTTTCCAAGGATAAGTAAGGGCACCTCTAGTGTTTTATAAGGTTAGGTTTTACTATGTATGGGTATACCATACTTTTTAAAGGATAAGTAAGGGTACTTAGTGATGGTTATGGGTGTAGCAGAAGTGTGTAGAGGTGGGTAATATATTAATTTTTTTAATAATCATTTCCTGAAACCAAAAAGAGGATCTTTCACATAAAATTTACAATTTAATTATTTTATATTTGAATAAATAAATACATGGTCTTAGGAACTTTCATCGTCGATGAACATTTTTCATTCAAAAATACCCTTTTAGATTACCTTCATTGCACTATGATGATCTAAGGATAGAATCTCTTTAAGAGTGATCCACACATGCTCCTATAAACACTGAGCAACACCACTCGATATCCGGGTGTTAGCACAGTGAGTTAAATGTCATGCATTGTTCATTCTTTATCAATCGTTCTTTAGTCTTGAAGAAATATCTCTTGCACTTCAAATTCTTGAGAGGGAGAGAGAAAGAGGATTTGAGAGAGAATTTGTTGTGCATAACAATTCTCTTTTCTCAATTTTTGGATAGTCTACAAAATAGACCCAACTTTCTATTTATAGAGTTAGGATTTAAGTTAAAATATCACTTAATTTCATATCATCCATTAAATAATAATTATTACATTCAGTAAAACCCAATAAATTTAATAATAATTATATTATTATTATTTTTTTGGTGTGCATTTACTTTGTTAATAACTAATATTATGTAACGATCTTATTAATTAATATTTTTCACCGAACTCAGTCTTGGTCTATTCGAACTCCTCTATAATTTATTAAAGAACAAAATAAGTATTTTATTCATAAATAAATATTTTATTCACAATATATTGAATAAATATTTATTAAAATTTTCAATAAATAAAATAACTATTTTATTTACATGTCGGTGAGTAAATATTTATTTAATTTATGCGATCAATATAACTTGAACAAAATTATTCCTTAGACATGAGAATAATATTTATTCTATTAATTAAACTCAAATATAATTTAATTGTGATCAATAGAAACACTTAGTGTGTAACCCTTTAGGATTTTTTTCTTATTAGCATTATGTGGGATTGACTAAAGTACAATATTATTGTCAAAAAATGGGTCAAGGAACCCAAGATAAATAACTTAATGTCGAAATTTGAAAAACACATATGAATGATTTTTTTAAAAGGTTGATGGTCAAGCCCCATTTTATTGAACAAATAAAGGAAGATCCTCTTTTAGAAATGGGAAAGAGGAAAACCATTACAAGATGGGCAACAAGCCTTAATAAAAAAGATGTCCAAAACAACAAAAAGACCAAAAGAAACAAACATCCAAGTAGTCATCAGAAAGCCTCATCACCCCTTTCCAATCATCACAACAGTGAGATCTATCATGATATAGCATTGCCCCCTCTCCCAAGAAGTTTCACTTCGATAGTAGCACAATGTGTTAGAGAACCTCTCCAACCAACCAAGTGTGGAGGAGTGTCAGATGAAATATTCCAACACACCTTTCTCTCTTACGAGCCACCCACTCGACATATCATGAAGATAACTTCAGTAATGTCAACCTGATGCAACACAATAAAAATATAGAAAAACAACGAGTGAATGACATGGCAAGGCGCCTATGTTCCCATCAAGAGATGACACATGGCAGAATGATTGGTGTCATCACACCCCTACCTCTTTCAAGGCCTCAAACCCAACGACATATGAAAATGCTATGCCTATCCATGTTTGACAAGGAGAAACCAAAAAGCCACTAAGAATTTGCTTCCATTGAACGAGAAGAAACATGAAAATCAAGCAGAAAATAGAACTGATCTACAGCTGAAGTTACAAATCGTTGCATCAAGAAAACCACATCCCTCGACCTCCACCCGTGACCTCTAAAACCAAACTCCACCATTAGTAGATCATATTCAGTAAAAAAACAAGGAGAAAATATCAAAAACCAAGCAGTGCAGCCGAGCTCATTGAAAAATGACCCTCCAATTCCTAGATCTCAACTCCCTTTGTTTATCTTTGAACAACAAGATCAGATGAGGCACCAGACAGAAACAATCCAATAGCCTATTGTTGCCACATGAATGGTCCATGACGATGAACCCCAAAAGAGAACCATCAGCACCGGGGAGGCTCAGATTAGATTGATATAGAGGGGAATAAAATTCAAAATGCAGGAAACCCATGAATCTAACCAAGACAGATTCAAGCAAAGCTAGTACCTTCGTCTTCATCAGTGGGACCAGCACAATGCATCTCAAATGACTCCTGTATCACCAACCTATATGCTCGATATTTATTTCTTTTACCATATAAAACAAACATGTCATTACACCATGGCCGTAGAAATTAATGTTATGTAACTATTCCAATCAAAGGTATGATATATCAGTTTCTATAAATACGGAAGGGAAAAATCCTTCCCCGACTTATTCATTAATTAAATGTCACTCATGAAACACCAAACATATCCAACTTTACCATGAACAGTTATCGTCATGGATTATGAAATACATCTAGGTACCCAAGTTGTAAAATGCATTAATAATAATCTTAATATCCAAGGACCATCACTCATGATCATAGATAGGAATATCCTGACACTAAAAAATGACTAATTCATACTAGTGGGTCTGATCTCATAATCTCATGTCATGGAGATTACCAAGTTCAAGATTTATGAGAAGAAGCCTCATCTGCTCATGAGAACTCAAGATTGACAGCATATGTACTATGTGTTCCATTATAGCATGTTATCCAATCATAGAACATTATTTCAGAATATCTTTATAACACATCACAGTTTTCATCATATCAGGGGACTACTATAACCTTATCAATGTGACATATACTATAGGACAATATTTCATTAGAGTTATGGATAAAAAAAACAATATGTAATAATAGGATTTATTAATATTCAGTACATAAAATATACATAAAATCAAAGTAAAAATAGTTTCTCCTAAGAAACCAACTCCAAACAAATCCCACTTGGACTAGATCCAACTTCCTATGACCTTCAGTCCGCTAGACCTCACATGATAGTCATGTTTTTGGTGGGTTAAGGATTTTTTCAAGGGGTCTACCATGTTGTCTTCTAAGGAAATACTTCTTACTACAACTTCACCTATATAAGAAAAATACCTCAAGAGGTGATACTTCAAAAGTATGTTCTTATTCCACTGATGTTAACTTGTATCTTTTTCAAGAGCCACCACTGTAGTATTATCATAATGAAGCATGATATGATCTTTACTGCTACATAACACATCAAGCTCTTGGATTAATTTTCACATCCATAATTCTTCTTTAGCTGCCTCCGAAGCCGCAATATACTCTGACTCTTCCATAGAATCTACAACTAAAACCTTCTTTGAGCTCTTACAGCTCACCGAACTTCCATTCAATGTGAATATTTATGCCATTTGTGACTTCAAGTCATCTTGACCAGTTTAGAAACTAATATCTTCATATACTCTACCAACAAATTCCTCATATCCTCTCTAAACCAAGAACATATCCTTAGAAAAACCCAAGTACTTAAGGATAGTCTTGATTACCATCCAATGAAAATCTACTGGATCATCTTGATATCTTCTTACCCCACTTAATTTGTAGGAGACATCTACACTTGTCCATAGCGAATCATACATGAATGAAACAATTACTGGTGCATATGGAATCCTTTTCATTCTGTTTCTTTCTTTATGTGTTTGAAGACAAATTTTTCTATAAATATGAATGACATGTGATTCTGGAATCAATACCCTCTTGTATTGTTCCATAATAAATATCTTTAATATCTTTTCAATGTATATACTTTGACTTAGGCTGAGAAACCTATTATATCTATCAAAATGGATCATAATCCCAAGAAGATATATTGCCTTTCCCAAGTCTTTCATAGAGAATAATTTCTTCAAACACACCTTAATAGACTATAAGACTGATATTTAATTTCCAATGAGTAATATGTCATCAACATATACTATTAAGAAAATGAATACACTCCCACTAATCCATTTATAGTCACATGACTCAAATTCATTATTTATGAATATAAATTCTAATATGGAATCATCAAAACAAATATTCCATGAACCAAATGATTTCTTTAATACATAAATGTATATCTACAACTTTCATATCATTTTGGCATCCTTTGGAGTCACAAAACCTTCGGTCTATTTCATATAGACATCTTCATGAAAGTTTCCATTAAGGAAGGATGTTTTAACATCCATTTTACAAATATCAAAATCATGGAAATCTATAATGGAATGAATAATTCTAATGTATTTTAGAATTGAAACTGGTGAAATGGTTTCATTGTAGTCAATGCCTTGTCACTGTTTAAACCATTTTTCAACTAGTCGCACCTTATAGGTACTAACTTGTCCTTCCATGTCTAGTTTCTTCTTGAATAACCATTTGAAACCAACAGGATTGAAAACTATTAGAGTCTCTACCAAAATACATATATGGTTTTGGTATATGGAATCTATTTCAGAATTCATTGCTTCTTTCAACTTTGAAACATCAATTCCACTTACTTCTTCCTTTAAGGTTAGAGGATCATTATTACTAACTAATAATGAGTCACCACTCTCACTGACTAGAAAACCACCCTATCCTGGTGCACAAACCTCTATAGTACTCCTACACATTAATTGTGTCTCTGGAAAAATTTCTTCTTCTAGGGTGCTTTGTGTAATTTTTTCCTATGCCAACTCTTATTTATATTGAGCCTGGACTTCATTGAAGTCTATCTCTCTCCAAATATCTATTATTGAGATAAGACCCTCCTCAAGAAATTTGGGACATTTTTCAATAGTATCCTTTTTTTATAATGGATTTTATAGGTAGTATCCCATTATTTATTTAGAATATCCTATAAAGATACACTTTGTGTCTTTCGATGCAATCTTATTACCTGAATAGGCCTTAACAAATACTTCATAACCCTACACATGTTAGTAAAACAACACGGGTTTCTTTCCTTTCCATAATTGGTATGATATACCATCTGTCTCTTTAGTTGAAACTCAGTTTAGTATTCATGATGGTGTTTATAGTGCGTATCCCCAAAAGGATAATGGAGGACTCACATGACTCATCAATGATCTCACAATATCAAAAAAGGTGTGGTTCCTCCTTTCACTTACACCATTCCAATAAGGTATATAAGGATAAGTGAGTTGAGGTAAAATCCCAAACTCCCATATATAATAAATGAAGTCTTGATTAAGATATTTTCCACCATGGTCTGAGAAAAGTTTCTTAATCATATTATCAAGATGGGTTTCAACTTCATTCATGTATTACATGATTTTTTCAGAATAGTATGACTTATATGTCATTTAGTATACATATCCATATCAACTAAAATCATCATTAAATGTTATGAAGTATGAGTACCCCCCCTTTCTTAAATAAGAAATGGTCCACACACATTCATATGAACTAATTCAGGAAGATCTTTAGCCCTTTTCCTTTCCCAATAAATAGGGAATTGGTCATTTTTCCTTGTAAACATGTGTGACATACACCATGTGATTTTAGTTCAAAAGAATCTAAATAACCATCTTGATTTAATTTAGTCTAGCGCTTTTCATTTACATGACCAAGTCGGTGATACAAAATTTGGGTGTGGTATGAGTCATGTAAAGTAATTTTATTATCGATTTCCATTATTTGGTTCATGTAATCCAACACATAAATATCATTATTTAAATATTCTGTATCATACAAAATTATATTTATAAAAGAAACAACATTTAGTCAAAAATTTAAATATAAATCCATCCGTATCAAGTTTTGATACATAAATAATGTTTTTGGTAACTGAAGAAAAATAATAACAACCATTTAAATCCAAGATCATTCTGAAAATGTGAGGTGGTAGTCCCTGATAGCTATAACATCAAGTTTATCTCCGTTGGCTACTCGAATATCTACCTATCCTTGGTAAATCTTTATGAATCTAATTGATTTTTTAATTTTAATACATATACGAGAACCACAAGGTGTATCTAATACCTAATTTTTAAAAACAGATAAATTTCCCTTGAAAACAAATGCACATGAAGCTTCACTTTAATTCTTTTTTTGGGTGCAGTTTTCTTCTAGTGTACTTTCTTTCCACATGAAAAAAAGATATCATCCCCCTCCCATGCATTCCCCTTGATCTTCATCTTCTTAAAAGGGTGTGAAAAACTTTTGTATTAAATATTTCTTCTTCCCTTTTAATTTTGTTCACTATAAGGACATATGTTTTTTCATGCTTCATATCCTTATATACTCAGTGAATAAGTGTAATAAGATCTATTAGAGACTTATCAATGTTTTTATATTAAATTTCACAAAAAAACTAGAGAATCTATGGGGAAGTGATGACAGAGTGTAGTCATTTCCCAGTTCATCAGGGATTTTAAACCCTAGCACCTCTATGTGCTTAATTTATCAAATGATCTTGACTACATGAGGCCCATCTGGGGCCCCCTCTTCAAGATTTCTCTGAATGAGTGTCTTGGAAATATTAAACTATTCCTGTCTAGCTCTATCATGGTAAATACCATGGAGGTTCTCCAGAATACTATACGTATCCATGTTTCCATGAGACCTCATTAGTTCACTAGACATTGATGAAAGAATCAATCATTTAAGGTTGAACACACCAATAAAATATTTTTCATAGATAAGAAAATATTTATCACTTTCCTATTTAGCATGTAGATTAAGAATTGAGGATTCTAGCACATAATATTTCTGTTCATGGCATAACACAACCCTAAGGCGTCTAAACCACTTCAAGAAGTTATTTACAATTAGGTGGTAATCATTCACCAATGATGATTATAGGGATAGTGTGGATGATTAAATTTTCATTTTATTATACAGTTAAAAAGTTTATATTATTATTACTTTGATTAATTACAAAATAGTTGAGATATAATAAATTAAATATTTATTTATTTATTTATTAAATCTCCCACTATTTTATCAAGTCTCAATATCCCTCATCATTGAACATAGAATGTATAATTTCTTTAACATTATAGTGGAAAGGACCCCCATTACTATTTTAATGATACATAATTTGTCTATGAAAACCATAATAAAGTAATTAGGTTAGTTGTCTTGCTAACAGAGGACTTGCATCTCCATGATCTATTGAGAGGATTCCCCTATTCTGAAATTCTGACATGGATTTACTCAACACTTGCCTCCGAATTTTTATTAAAGAAACTTGGGCCATTAAACTCAATAAAATTTCAGTTAAGTAAACCCAAAACTCTCAAGAGAAATATCCAATAAAAGTAAGTATCCAATATTTTTCCATGCAATACACTTAGTTATATGGTTTCATTCTCAATAAATTAATGGAAGGATAAGTCTAACTTAATATTTAATTGAGGGATTTTATATTTTTATCCCTAAATTTTATCTTATTTTATCCTTTACATGTATTGTTAAGATTAGGTAGATGTTACTTATTAATTAACCATGTTGGATAAAAAAATTTATGCATAATTCATTTATTTAATTTCCATATTTTCATATTATTTCATCTATTTATGTGATTATAGCCTTACGTCCCTAAAATAACCAATTTCATAGACCAAAATAAATAATTAATTAAATGACATATTCATGAGATTTATCTAACAGTTGATTTAATGATAAGAAATTAAATCAACCTTTGACCTAGGTGAAATAACTCATATTTCTGGTCTTGGCATGTGTTACAACATTCCACTTGTCCACCTATATATCACCTGGGTTGGAATCATTATGGTTTTTTACTAAACCACCTCCACTTGAATTGAGATGCTCCATTAATTACAAATATTTATTACTCAGATGCAAGTGAAGGGAACCAAACTATTGGTTAAACGAGGTTACATAAATATCCTTGAACAAGTAGGTGCTACATAATAATGGAGGGAGTGATGAATCATAGGTCATCATTTAATTTAATATTATATAATTGAAAACTCATGAAATAAATTAAATTAAAACGTCAAAAACAAAGATAGGTCTTGGTCAAGATCATAAATGGTCATACACGCAACAAATACAAAAAAGTAAATGAATAACATTCATTTATTTATTTGTTCCATTATTATTTAAGATAAAATGCTTGCATTAATTAATTAATTAATTAATTAATTCCCTTTTAACTTAATGATCATCCAATCATATTTGGATATAAAAATCGTTAATTAAATTCATGGATAATAAAAATTAGAACCAATAATGAAATATTAATTAAAATAAATTAATTGATAATTTTAAATTCTTCAAAATTCAGTATTATGTTGTCAAACACTCAATGGTTTTCTAATCAATAAATTATGGTTTTAATGTGGTAATTTTAAAATTTAGTGCAATTTTAGTTTTTTATATTAATTGGAGACTAAACGATGTGTACATGTAGCTACACTGCATGTACCTCGGTTACCATATATCCAAGTCACACGCTTGGGAATTCAGCATGTTAATTCGGTCGAACAACATGTTGTGTACATTCCAGCTGCACACCCTGTATCTTCTTGTCATGTTCCAGGTTGTCCTGATCAATATATGGTGTGCAATAAAAGAAACGTATATATTTAATTGATCAATACATTTAGATGCAATGTTCATGGGAATACAATGTGTGCTCTGGCCACACACCGTGTAACCCAGTTTTAATGGTCAATGATTTGGTAGTTTTTGATGACATATCTGGTTATTCTTAATTTGTTCTTATATCTATAAGAAAATGAAACACAGAATGAACATGATTAATATGAATATAACATATTAAGTCAAATAATATTAAATAAATAATAACAAGTAATAAAATTATAACCATAATTGTGCATAGATCAACAATCAAATAAATAATTATAAATTTAAACGTAAACTGGCTCTAATAACACTTCATGGTTTCGAGCACAATGGAATCATGAAAATGTGGGTGATATATTAAAGTTTCTTGTAAAAATTATTACACGAAACCAAGTGAAAGGTTCTTGCATGCCAAATTTGTAGTTAAATTATTTAATATTTGAAGAAATAAATACCCGGTATTATGAACTTTCTTCATTGGTGAATGTTAATCAACTGAAAAGACCATTTTGGACTTCCTTCATTGTGTTTTGAGGTCTAAGGATAGAATCCTTATAGTGGTGATTCACACATGCTCATATGATCTCCAAGTAACACCACTTGATCTCTGGGTGCTAGCGCGACGAGTAGAATGTCTTTCATTGTTCATTATTGATCACTCATTTTTTGTTCTTAAAGAAATATCTCTTACAGTTCGTGTTCCTAAGTGGTAGAGAGAAGGAGGATTTGAGAGAGAATTCATTGTGTATAAAAACTCTCTATTCTCATTTTTGGATACTCTACACAATAGACATAAACATCTATTTATATAGTTAGAATTTAAGTTAAAATATTATTTAATTGCATATCAGTCATTAAATAAAATATATTACCATTAATAGACCCCGTTACATTTAATAATTATTATATTATTATTATTTTGTGGTGCATGTCAACTTGCGCAATAAAAAATATTATATGTGGACCTTATTAATTAATATTTTTCACCGAACTCAATCTTCGTCTATTAGAAATCCTCTATCATTTATTGAAAAACCGAATAAATATCTTATTCGTAAATATATATTTTATTCAAAATCCAGTGAATAAATATTTATTAAAATAATCAATAAATAAAATAAATATTTTATTCACATGCTGGAAAATAAATATTTATTTAATTTATGCGATCAATATAACTTGAATAAAATTATTCCTCATACTTGAGAATAATATTTATTCCATTTATTTAAATCAAATAGAATTTAATTGAGATCAACTGAAACACTTAGTGTGTGACCCTCTAGGATTCTTTCTCATTGTCATTAAGAAGGCTTGCCTAAAGTCCAAGATTATTGTCTAGCAATGGGTAAAGGAAACCAAGAGAAATAACTTAATGTCGCAATGTTGACAACCATATATGAATGCTCACTGTATAATATAATCCATTTGTAAAAATATCTCCTCAAGAAGGTCTCAAATCCATGTCACCAACCTATATGCTCAATATGTATTCCTTTAAATATCTGAAATAAACACATCATTACACCATTTTTGTGGAATTTAATGTGATGGTTCTATTCCTATCAAAGGGCCAAAATATCAGCTTTGATAATTATGAAAGGGATAGATCCTTCCCCAGATTATTCATTAACAACATGTCACTCTTGATGCACCAAATGTATCCAACTTCTCCATGAGTTGTTATCATCATGGTTTATGAAATACATCTAAGTACGTGAGTTGTAACATGAATTAATAATAATCTTAAAGTCTAAGGACTATCACACATGCTCATCAATAAGAATATCTTATGACACCAAAACATACATAATTCATACTGGTAGGTCTATTCTCATAATCTCCCATCTTGTATATTACCAAGTTAGAACTTCATAAGAAGAATCCTTATCTTCTTACAATTACTCTCACCTAATAGTCTATGTGTTATGTGTCCCATCATAGTACGCTATCCAACCGTATGAAATTATTTGAGAATATCATCATAAAAAATCAAGGTCCTCATCATAGAGGGGTACTCCTATAAACTTATCAATGCAATGTATACTCTAAGAATTTATTACATTAGAGTCATTTAGAACACAAAAAAATATGTAATAGGAAGTTTTATTAATATTCAATACATTAAATATGCATGTAATCAAAGTACAAACAATTAGTCCTAAGACACCAACTCCAACACTCATAAACAAATTATAGGTAAGTATAAGAGTGATAACTGTATAAGGATAAAATCCATTACCCTTATGTTGAATATATGAGATGTGTAAGGTTAAACCATGTTACCCTTACTGAGTGACACTTTTATGAAATGATTGTTTTTAAAATCCAATTTTCATTCTTATTCATCCAGAATTACCTATGACACTATTTTTGGTGATTTTAAATGTTCTTTGACCAATTAATGTTTTTTAAATCCTATTTTAAATGATTTTAAGACTTCCACATTCAAGATTCCGTTGAAAACAGTAAATTAAATAGTGATTTAACTTGGGGTTTTCTTTATGCGAACCAGAACGCCTATGTTGACGCTCCTTTTCGTCACAGAATCTAAAGATCGGAAAAGGGAATATCCGAGCTAAAAGTGATTTCAACCTTTGAAGAAAACATCAAAAATCGACAAAGGCATGAACACCGGATCAAAAGCAAATGCACCGCGCAAGTTTTATCACTGTCGCGCAAGTGCACTTGCGCGACGCCCTTGGTTGCGCAGGTGACTTGCGCGACCTAAGTGGTAATCGCCCGGTAACCGCCCGGGGTCTTCTTTTGCCTATAAATAGACCCTGTGGGCCCCCCATTCGAGAGGATCTTTTTCCAGAAACTCGGATTGAAGCTCCCGACGCCCAAGTCTCTTCTCAAAGCTTCCGGAACACTTCTAAGGTAATTTTTTACCTAGAACGGAAGATCTAAAGAGAAGAAGGAAGGCCTAAGTGTTGAAACTTATCAAACACTTGCGCGCCGACTTATTTCCTTCAATATAACTTGCGCGTCCCTTTTCTGGAAGAACCTCAAAAGGATTCTAATGTGATTAAACAGAAGTCGCTCAAGTATTTCAATTCCGATTGAGAATCGCGCAAGTACCCCTCATGTCGCGCAAGTATACTTGCGCGGCCAATACTTGCGCGCCACCGCAATACTTGCGCGCCTTTCAAGACTTGCGCGCCCCTACTTTTTTGGGTGCCCATCTTGCCCATGTCACCCCTCTTAAGCCATCACACCTTTCCTTTTCAAGATTCAGTCTTCAAGACACTCTTCAAAGTCATTTTATGGCATGATTTCTTGATTTGACTTTCTTATCTGAAAGGAATTCTGTGGAATATCTCTCAAAACCTAGTGATTTAAATATCCTTATGTCACTAAATATGGAGAGTTCATTCATTCAACCTCATCCTTTAAGATGAGAGAATCCTTAACCTGGGTCTCCTCTTTAGGAATAATCCCCAGTTATAAGTCCTTTAATCTGGGCATCCTCCTTAGGAGTAAGCCCCAAATTCTTAAAGTTCTCAAACTTGGGCATCCTCCTCAGGAGTAAGCCCCAAACCTTAATTCCTTAACTTGGGCATCCTCCTTAGGAGTAAGCCCCAATCCCAATCTCACAACATGGGCATCCTCTTCAGGAGTAAGCCCCAAACCAAGTCCCCTAACCTGGGCTTCCTTTTCAGGAATAAGTCCCAGTCATAAATCTTGGGCATCCTTCTTAGGAGTAAGCCCCAAGCCTTAATCCTTAACCTGGGCTTCCTTTTCAGGAATAAGTCCCAGTCATAAACCTTGGGCATCCTTCTTAGGAGTAAGCCCCAAGCCTTAATCCCAAACCTGGGCTTCCTTTTCAGGAATAAGTCCCAGTCATAAACCTTGGGCATCCTCCTTATGAGTAAGCCCCAAGCCTTAATCCTTAACCTGGGCTTCCTTTTCAGGAATAAGTCCCAGTCATAAACCTTGGGCATCCTCCTTAGGAGTAAGCCCCAGGTTTCTTAAATTTCTCTTAACCAGTCCTAATTTACCTTTGATCTGGGCTTCCTTTTCATGAGTAAAACCCAATCATAAGTCCCCTCCTAAACTGGGCATCCTCCTTAGGAGTAAGCCCCAAGATTAGAGTATTCAAATCTCCATAAAGCACATATACCTTTATGGACCCTGTTCCTGGATTTTCTTCCTAAAAGTGAATCCTAAACCTTCATCTATCTGGGCAGTCATACATACCTAAGCCCCAAACAATTTCTTATGATTGCATCTTTCATGGCACAATTGTCTAATTTTTACCAACACCTCTTGTTTCTCACACCGAGCATGACTCACGTGATCTTAGAGTGTAAAAGTAATTATGACATTCTTCTTTGAGCCATCAATCATAAACATCATACTCCATTACTCGAACTACGTGGGTTCTGATTCCTTTTCCAAAAACAAAGGATACGTAGGTAGCCCATTTATGGGTTCGATCCCAACTTTGGAATAATCACTGTCCTTCTGAATGACGATAAACTTCAAGTGCCCCACTGAGTGGCTTTAAAACCAGCCTGGTCATCATAATGACCAAGAGACTTTTATATAAATATTTTGAAGGATACCATTGATCAAGAATCTCTAAATAGATACAGATGATTCTCTATTGATAAAGAACCTCGAATACATATAAAAGATTCTCTAAATTTCTTGCATATTTAATCATTGATTGTTAAAACTTAAGGAAAGCTAATTTTATACTTGGTAATGTAATAAGGATTCACGAACATAACTTAAATCTATAAAGAGAGTCCCGGAGTAGACAATAATTCCCCTCAAAAAGGTGTGATGAGTCCGACCTCCCATCCTCTCGACCAATGCAAATTCCTAAGCCTCATTAGTCCACAAACTAATGAGCGCCTACCTTTGGAAAGTAGGTCCAAACAGATGTGGAATCATTGGATGTTTCCGGTTCTACGAACAAACCCGTTAGAAACCGATCGGAACGTTTGAATCTCCCGTCCAGGAGGTCATCCCCGGAATCCGTGCGAAACAAAAATGGTGAACCCGACGTGAATCCTTAACCAAGTTAAAATGATATTTTTCTTATTTGTTAGGTCCCTTGGGCCAACAAATCAATCATTGACATGTGCTCATCCAAAAGATGCAGTGGCCAAATTCATCTTGATTATGTCTGTTATATGGAACAAGCACTCTTTTCTCAAGATCTTCTGCAAAATGGATTTCCTTAAATTCACCCCTGTGAATACTGCTGCTGTGAACACCTCTACTGTGAGGTCTGCTGCTGTGAAAACCAATGCTGCTACTCCTGCTGGAACGTCGTCCGCTCTAAGGATGACATCACCAACTCAGCGTCTTCAACGCTGGGTTTCTAATGCACTGGTTAAGGAGTACCGTCGCAACGGTACTATCCCAACTCTGGAGGCCGCTCATCAAGCCCTCCAAGTTAATAACTCTACCTGGTCGTCCGGACAACGGCGGCCAGCGATCAAGAAGCAGGCGGTGCTGACTACCGTCTCCAACCGTTTCGGGTCGTTATCCCCGGAACGCAATTTCCATTCACTCCCTTACTCTGAGGAAGTGAATGAGCAGGTCCCGCAGGGCCTTAATTCAAAAAGACAGGAGTCCTTATCAAGGGCTCCCATCAATAATCGATGCTAGACTCATGTGGTAGTGCGCCCTCAACATGATGAGGGTACCGACTCCAGGCATTCAGCTCAGGTTCCTCGAACCCGAGCAGGCAAGATGAACCGCCAGAGACGGAATCCGGTTAACAATAGGCAGGTTGTCATCCCTACCATCTCCGGAGAAGTCCACCAACCTAACTTGGTGGCAAATAACGAGCAGGCACAATCACCTGTCCGTTTTAATTCCGTTGTCCAGCAGACTCATCTGGCAGCATCAAGCCGATCCCGCCAGGCAAATCCGGCGGAGTACTATATGCAGGAACATACACCTGCTTATGCATCATTAGTTAGTCAGCAGGCTCGCCTGACTACATATGATGGAGTCCACCAACCTAACTTGGTGGAGAATAACGAGCAGGCACACACACCTGCCCGTTTTAATTCTGCTGTCCAGCAGACTCGTCTGGCAGCATCAAGCCGATCCCGCCAGGCAAATCCGGCGGAGTACTGTAGGCAGGAACATACACCTGCTTATACATCACCAGTTAGTCAGCAGGCTCGTCTGACTACATATGATGGATCTCATCAACCGCGTTTGGAGAAGTGTAAACAGCAGGAACATACACCTGCTAATACTAATCAAGCCTACCAACAGTCTCGTTTGGTAGCGCACGGAGAAGTCAGTCGGAAAGCCCCGACGACAAACAGGAGGCAGACTAAACTCTCTACCTCCACACTTGAGTACTGTCAGGATTCACTGACAGGAAAAGGAGGACAGGAGCAGGCACATACACCTACTCTAAGCCCGGAATGGACGTATATCCCCATTCCGGCGGCTGAAGTCACCAAACATATTTTGTCAATGGTGAAGGAGCAGAAGCAAATTCCTGCTCATATTCTGGATGCTTGCTAGGATATCATAACAGCTTCAGCATCATCACAGGGACAGACACATAAATCTATCCCTAGCAGTGGAGTGACACATCAACGATTCACTCCGGAACAGACACACACATCTGTTCCAGTCCAAGAGGGTTATGGGGCATACTCCCCCATATCATACGGACAACCAAGTCAGGCACATACACCTGATTTGAGTGGAGATCGTCAGCCTAACCTGACCATCTTTCCTGATCAGGCACATACACCTGCTCAGAGCAATCACTTTCGTCATCAAGTGGTTTCTAAAGCGAGTAAGAAGGCATCTAAGAAAAAGATCCGCCCAGCACAGTCAGGAGATCAAAGGCCAATCTATAACCAAGCCTTGCTCGATGCTGGAGTTCTTGAAGCCCTCAGACATTTATCTGTCGGAATTCGAGATTCTACTCCCTCAGTTCCCAATAACGGGAACATTAATTCTGAAGGTCTTCAACAGACACTTCCTCATGAAGACTTGCTTCATGAAAGTTCGGTCAATCTCGAAGTTTCTTCTTCAGATGAGAGCCACAAGAACCCTCTGTGTGGTCAAAAGACCAAGGAGCAAGAGATTTCATCTTTTGCTGTAACCCATCATGACGGTCCTCCTCATGGTGATGAACTTCGCTGCGAAAGTCCTCTCCGCAGTAGTGATTCACGTTGTCTCGAAAATACTTCAGAAGGCAATGTAGTGACGAGAAAGCCCTCCTATCTCGAGGCACTTGAAAACGTAAAACCAGTCATGTCTGAAGCTTTACTATCGGCAGGTGAAACTCTTTCTCCATCAGAAGATAGCTTGGGGTTCAGGTTATTCTCCGAACCATCCCTGGGTCATTCATCTTCCGGCATGAATAGTGATATCTCTACCAATCTTGTTGAATCCGATGAAGCAACAAGGGAACACCAACTCTGGTCCAAACAGGTAGAAGAATCTTCATTTAATGATAAAGAGGAAATGCTGAACATGAGAAAAAACTGGCAAAAGGTGAAGTACCAGTCATGTTTTGGCCTTTGGCTGACTCCCAGTATGATATTCCAAAGATGTTGACGGATGATGGAATCCATGATATTCGTCTCAACATATGGAAGACTCTTTTTCAATTGAAGAAGAAATTATTATCTTACGGTGATTATAAAAATCATATTAAGATAATAGAAGGGTTACAACGCCAGATTGATTTGGCATCTCTATCAGTCTCTCGGTATCCGAAGGCTGAAAAGCAACAAAGAACCCTTCAACGTTCATGCCTTGGCGCACTAAGAAAATTGCGTCAGTTAATTGCCAATGCTCCATCTGATGTTCATATCAGAGGATGGGGTGTTCACGGAGCACTACATTTCACAGTGCTTTCCGGTCAGCAAAGCCCGCCGAAAATGGTCTCATGCAATGTTATTGCCCATGGTCGGCCACAGTCAATGAGCTTTGTTCATAATCAAAAGCTTGCTCAAGAACAAGCTTCAACTAGTTCCTCTCAAAATCAAGTATATAGAGAACAAGTTGTTGAATTGCTCCTACATCAAGCAGACAAGAATATTGCACAAGACTCTTGTCTGGAGCAAACACGTCATCAAATGACAGAAGTTTCGGAAATCATCTAACGATCTGTTGAACCAGGTGATAAAAGTGGATACAGGTTAATGCATCCAGCTAATTTCCGAACTAAGATTCGCAAGATCAAGAGAGATTTTAAGAAGATCTCAGACATAGCATGTCAAGAGACACCCCAGCTTGCCAGACTGGGGACTTCTCTAACCCAACCCTCAGAGTCAACAAATGGGATTCGAGGAGTTGAGCGGAAGCAGCAGGAATACCCCCAGTCCACCGGGCTGGGGACTTTTTCAAATCCTCAATCCCTCCCTCAGAGAAAGTCAGTATTCTCTCGATTAGGGAATAAGCCTCAAGAGGAACGAAGAGCCAAGCTATCAGGAGATTCTCTCCAAGTGATGGTTTTCCAAGAAGTTCCTGAGGGATCAAGTCAACGGAATTCCATGTCTCATCATGGGCATGGAAGAAGACAATATCGCAGAAATGCTGATAGAAAGAATTCCATGCAATATGCATCCATTAATGTCATCAATGCCGTTGCTGCTGATTCACCAGATGAGGCTCAATCAGAGGGATCAGACGAAGAGGTTCCTGCTCAAGAAGTTGCGCACACGGAACTAAATGAAGAAGGTGTGCGTACACGTAATCAAAGGCTTACCCAAAATCTGGGTATTCCTTCAAGTAACCCACTTCCCCCTCTCCGAAAAGGATCCAATAAGGGGAAAGGAAAGAATCAAGTTACTTCTCACCCTTCCTCTGAAGGAGGTCAATCGCTCTCATTAGAGCAAAGGTTTGCACAACAGGAGGAAGAAATGAAAGAATTAAGAAGGTTGAATGCAGAACTACTTCAGAGTAGTCTTCTTCTTAAGAATGCTGAAGTCCGACAGCCAAAGGAATTTGTTGTAACTACTGAGATGGATCAGGAATATCCTCCTTTATCAGTACACCCTCAGAGGTCTAATCCTACGGGTCAAACGCAACAACGGTTGGCAGCACTACCATCAGTTGCAATACCAACCACCACGTCTGTCCAAGCTCCATTCATTGCACCTACCCAAAACCAAGTTCAACCTGATGTTTCTCAAAAGTTAATAACTACTATTGAGTCATTAACAGCTCGGTTAGAAACTATGGAAGGGAAACGGGCGCAAGTTCAACCTGAAAAGAAAGTTTACCCTGAATGGGTAGATTCAATTTCTCCTCCATCCAGTTTTGGAAACCCTGTTTTCCCTACTTTCAACGGATCAGGCGACCCTGAACAACATTTGACGCATTACATGTCTTGTTGTGATCCTATGATGGGAACTCCAGAACAGCAAGAAGCAGTGAAACTCAGATGCTTCGTGCGAACCTTGCAAGGACCAGCTTTTGTCTGGTATACAAGCTTGCAATCCCGATCAGTCATCGGATGGGAGGATCTTCGTCAAAAATTCCTTCTTCAGTTTGGCTCAACTTTGCCAAAAACGACAGTTTTCGATCTTACAAACTGCAAGCAAAGGGAGAATGAAAGAGTCTCTGATTTTATTGCTCGTTGGAAGGGATTAACGTATTCCTTGAGTTTAGCACTCCCTCAGGAGGAATTATTGCCAATCTGTGTGGCAAATTTGCGTGACGAATTACGCACGCCATTGATCCCTGTGAAATACACAGGAGGGTTTCGAGACCTTACTTCAATCGCTCAACAAATTGAAGATTCCCTTATACAGGCTAAGGTTAAATCTCGTATAATTCCATCAGCTCCAGGAAGAAGAATGGGTAAAGCAGAAACTGCTATAGTTATGCTTAAACAAGCACCTGTACCTATATCTACTTCAAAACCTTCATCTTCTCGAAGGACTCCACCTCCTGAACGCCAACAACAAAGGCTGTTTCGTCCAAATGATCAAAAAGATCAACGACGAAAACAATTTGAGGATATGAAGAGTAAAACATACTCTTTCCAAAGTGAGCAAGTTCCTGGTTACTTCATTTCAGCTCTGGAAAATAATTTGGTTCAATTACCAGTGCCCAAGAGGCCAAACAAGGAAGGAGATGAAGACCGTCCCAATTATTGTCCCTTTCATCAAATGTTGGGGCATCCCATCCAGGAGTGTTTTGTCTTCAAAGACCTCCTGCAAAAGATGGTCGACTTGGGACAAGTCAAATTGAAGGGTTCTTCAGCTCATGTAGCGTGTATTACCGCTACAGATCCAGAGGAAGGAGGCGAGTGGTAGGAAGTCAAAAGCAAAATTGCGAAAAAATATGATGATTGGATGGTCAGAAAGACAATCAATCGGACCCATTCCATTTTGCGAACACAATTGAAGAAGCCAATTGTGTCTCCTACAAAAGCTGCAGTAAAGCCTCCATCAGAAGACAAATCCTCAAAAGGGCAGCGCAATTCAAAGAAGAAAGTGGAATCAGAAGAAGATGAGTATGTATCAAAGCCTAAATTGTCTTTGACTCTAGCAGATTTCATGCCATCTACTTCAAATCCACGGGCACCGCCCCATCAAACGGCACAGCCTAAACAGGCTAACCAGGCAAAGTCTTTATCAGACGAAGAGTTAATCTTTGGTTCTGTTAATATGATTCAATTAACAGATCCATATTCCAGTCTTGCTGAGCCTGAATTCCCTGTATCAAATAAGGGAATCCAAAGAGGTTCTAGAGGTTCAGGATATAGGGGAGGACGTGGATCTTTCCGAAGCCACTACTCTAATTCTACCCCTGCTAGCACTGTATATGCAGCAAAAACTCGTGGTAGAGCCCTTCAGCGAGCTCAAAAAGAACAAGCAAGCTCTTCTGCCAATGGCTAACTCAGTTTTGGCACAGTTATTTTGGAAGACCGATTAAAGGTTCCATCCTATTTATCTCAGAAAGTAAATGGATCTAATCAGTCTAATCTTCCAAAACCAAGGATGTTTCCTACTTCAATACAAGATGCATCAGCTTCCAAAGCATCTGCTTCCAAGGTACCTGCTAAACCCAATATTCCTATTGGGAAACGCAGAACTCTAGATTAAAAGTATGATATATTGAAACACTTGGCCCAAGTACCAGCCAAGTTATCAATTTTGGATGCTTTGAATCTGTCAAAAGATCTTCGGGAAGCACTTATCGAAGCTTTGTCAAGTCCTCAGGAGTTTGAAGCTGAAATTGCTGCAGCTGAAATCTATCACATAGAGAATAATCCTGCAGAATGCCATGCAGTGATATCTTTTACTGATAAAGATGAAGATGATGTTGTGCATGGGCACATAAAACCTTTGTACTTATCTGGAAAAGTCAATGGTGTAGATGTTCGAAGAGCTTTCATTGACAATGGTTCAGGAGTCAACCTCATGTCCATTCGTACACTTCGTCGATTGGGCCTCACGGAATCCGATTTATCTCCTTCTACCATGATGTTACAAGGATATGATAAAAATGAACAAGAACCACTGGGAGAAGTTACACTCAGAACTCAGTTTGGAGATCTTGTTTCCAATTCGGATTTCATGATTGTTGATCAAGACTCAGCTTTCAATATCTTGCTTGGAAGACCCTGGCTACATCAGCATGCAGCTATTCCATCATCATACCATCAATGTCTCAAATACTGTTTTGATGGTCAAGTTGGAACATTGTATGGTGATAAGGCCCCATTCAAGACATGTGAGTCTCAATACATTGAGGCAGAATTTTATCACATGAAGGGAAGAGAAAAATCTACAATGAAGGAAATTACCAAAGTTAATGCTCCATATGGTTTGGAAAAAATTCCAATAAATCCATTTTCACATGTGAGTACAGATTATGTGTCACCTATCAGTCAAATTGACAAAATAGGCCCAAATAAAAATACTCTTATGGAAAGATCCATAATGTCAATTACGGCAATCGAGCCAGACAACATGGGAGAAATTGGTAACTTACCAAGCAACGATGAAAGCATAAGTGGTGACGTTTTCATTTCGTCTGCTGAAATCCAACAAGTCTATACTTCGCTAATCAGGCCAGAAGAAGTTATAGCAACACCAGAGGTGAATAATGATGTCGATTCTCGATCCATCATCTCCTATTTGATTCCCAAAGAAGACCCTTTATCATCAATAGGGTCGGAAATGGAAGCTTCTTCTTCAAAATGTGAAAATTTTGACATTTCTTATGATCATGAGAATTTCGTTTTTTCATCTACTTCGCAAGTAGAAACGGAATAAATAACACATGATGAAGAGGAAGAGGAAGATCTTAGAGATGCTCCTCCAGCATTTGAAGAGGGTATCTCTACCACTGTTGATGAACTCAGAGAAGTAAATCTGGGTACAGAGAAAGATCCACGCCCCACTTTAATTAGTGCGGCCATGACCCTTGAAGAGCAAGATATGTATATTTCTTTTCTAAAGCAAAATAAAGATATTTTTGCTTGGAATTATACAGAAATGCCTGGGCTTGATCCTGATGTTGCTACTCATCATTTGGGTTTACCAAAAGAACATCGAGGATTCAAGCAAGCCGCGAGAAGAACACACCCAACCTATGCTTCCAAAATTGAAGCTGAAGTGGATAAGCTGATCAAAGCCAACTTCGTCAGAGAAGTTCAATATCCCAAGTGGTTGGCTAATATTGTCCCTATAAAGAAGAAGAACGGACAAATTAGGGTTTGCATCGATTTCAGAGATCTTAATCGGTATTGTCCTAAAGATGATTTCCCAGTTCCGATTACAGAACTCTTAATTGATGCGACGGCTGGCTATGAAGTACTTTCTTTCATGGATGGATATTCTGGATATAATCAGATCCGAATGGCCCCAGAAGATGAGGAATATACAGCCTTCAGAGCTCCTCAAGGTGTGTTTTGTTACCGGGTGATTCCCTTTGGTTTAAAGAATGCAGGTGCGACATATCAACGTGCCATGCATCGTATCTTCAAATCTCTTTTAGGGAAGTTTGTTGAATGCTATGTAGATGATTTGGTGGTTAAATCCAAACAACGTTCTAATCACTTGGCTGATTTGAAAGTCATATTCCACAAACTTTGACAACATAATTTGAAGATGAACCCCTTAAAATGTGCTTTTGGGGTAACCTCAAGAAAATTCCTCGGCTTTGTTGTACGCCCTTGTGGTATTGAAGTCGATCCTGAGAAGACCAAATCAATCCTTGGTATGTCACCTCCTCAGAATTTGAAAGAATTAAGAGGAATTCAAGGACACTTAGCCTATATTCGGCATTTCATCGCCAATTTGGCAGGCAAAAGTTTACCCTTTACCAAATTATTGAAGAAAGGAGTCACTTACCAGTGGAATGAAGAATGTCAAGAAGCATTTGATGTCCTCAAGAAATACCTCTTGAGTCCACCAGTACTCATGCCACCTGTTGAGGGTAGACCTCTTATCCTCTATGTGACAGCTTTAGAGCGATCATTGGGTGCCTTTCTCGCTCAAAAGAATGATGCTGGGAATGAAAATAGTCTCTACTATCTCAGTAGAACTATGCTTGAAGCAGAAACCCGATATTCAAGTATTGAAAAGTGCTGCCTAGCATTAATCTTTGCAGTTCAGAAACTGAGACACTACCTGCAACATCATGAGGTCCAATTGGTATCTCGTAATAATCCGCTCAAATTCATCCTTAGTCGTCCAATGCTTACAGGACGTCTGGAAAGGTGGGCGGTTATTCTGCAGCAGTTCGACATTCAGTATGTGTCTCAAAAGGCAATTAAGGGCCAAGCTCTGGCTGATTTCCTGGCTGAACATCCTTCAGTAGAAGACACGTATTCAGATATCGAACTCCTTGATGAGGAAGTTTTCTCTATTCAAGAGAGTCCTCAAACATGGGAAATGTATTTTGATGGTGCTTCTAGAAGTCCAACAGGAAAGAAAATGGAAAATCCTAAATTCAACAAAGTTGGTTTAGGAATTGTGCTCATTTCTCCAGATAAGGCAGTGTTACCTTATTCCTTTTTGTTGTGGGAATGTGGTACCAATAATGAAGCTGAATACCAAGCTCTCATTACAGGCTTGGAGTTAGCACTTCAAGCACAAGTGAATCACTTAAAGGTGAAAGGTGATTCAGACCTGGTAATCAAACAAGTCAATGGGGATTATGCCATCAGAAAAGAAGAATTAATCCCTTTGTACGATTACGTCAGAGAGTTAATGTCGGAATTCCCTTCAGAACCGACATTTTCTTATGTCCCAAGATCACAAAATGCTCAAGCTGATGCACTGGCTAATATAGCTACAGCTTTAGCAGATCCAAATCGGGATGAAACAACCATCAATATTGCCCACCGTCGTGCAATTTCACCTTATGTTCAAGTCAGAACAGAGGAAATTAATGAAATTAGTCCCATTCCTGAATCGTATGGTCATACTACAGGATGGATGTCACCTATCAGGGAATACCTTCAAAATGGAACACTTCCACCTGATAGAGCCGAGAAAGAACAAATTCGGCGACGTGTGGTCAATTTTACTCTTTATGATAGCCCAAACCACCTCGATAAAATTCTCTACAAACGTGGTTTTGATGGAGTTCTCTTCAGATGCATTGATGGTGAAGAGACAACGGATGTCATAAAAGAAGTGCATGCAGGAGTCTGTGGTGCCCACCAGTCTGGACATAGACTGTCTGATCAAATTCTAAGGCTTGGATACTTTTGGCCTTCAATGATACAAGATTGTGTTAATTTCACAAAGAAGTGTCATTCATGCCAAGTATATGCCAACTTCATTCATCAACCTCCAGAGTTGCTTCATACAGCTAAATACTCGTGGCCATTTTCCACATGGGGAATGGATGTGGTGGGACCTTACCCTTCAGCTACGACCAAGCAGTTTAAGTACATTCTTACTGCTACTGATTTCTTTTCCAAATGGGCAGAGGCAGTACCTCTCAAAGAAGTCAGTTCTAAATGCATTGTTAGCTTCATCAAGTCTAACATCATTACTAGATTTGGTGTCCCTCATACCATATTGACGGAAAACGGCACCAACTTCTGTTCTTCTGAGGTAAAGAAATTGTATCAAGAATACAACATTAAGTTTAACCATTCACCTCGATATCATGCAGCGGCTAATGGCCAGATAGAAGCCTTCAACAAGACTCTTTCAAATATACTGCAAAAGATGGTGGATAAAGATAAGAGGTCATGGCCTGATAAACTCTTTCATGCTTTATGGGCTTATAGGACTACCACTCGCAATGCGACGCGTTCAACTCCATATTCATTGGTATATGGAACAGAAGCAGTCTTACCAATTGAAGTTCAATTGCCCTCACTCAGAATAGCCATTTGTGATAAGTTATCTACAGATGGGCAATCCCAAAAGCGGTTGAATGAATTGGAACGGTTAGACGAGAAAAGATTGTGCACTTTGCACCACTTGGAAATCTATCAAAATCGAATAGCACGAGCTTTTAACAAAAAAGTTCGTCTTCGTTCATTCATTCAGGGAGAATTGGTATTGGTTCTCAGAGCACCAATGATACCAGGAAAGAAGCCTCCCAAGCTTGAACCAAAATGGTAAGGACCTTATTCAATACATAAGGCCTACTCCAATGGAGCGTATTCTCTAATCTCAATGGATGGAGAACATATCACGACTCCAACCAATGCCAGATTTCTGAAGAAATATTTTGTATAAACACAAAATATGGTCTCCAGAACCAAGACTTACAATTGGTTCATTCAGTATATGGTCCGGTATGACCTTAAACTGCAATTATGTCCCACACGACATTAAACTGTATTATGTCCTATCTACATGACATTAAACTGTATAGAAGTTCCTTATATGGTCCGGTATGACCTTAAACTGCAATTATGTCCCACACGACATTAAACTGTATTATGTCCTATCTACATGACATTAAACTGTATAGAAGTTCCTTATATGGTCCGGTATGACCTTAAACTGCAATTATGTCCCACACGACATTAAACTGTATTATGTCCTATCTACATGACATTAAACTGTATAGAAGTTCCTTATATGGTCCGGTATGACCTTAAACTGCAATTATGTCCCACACGACATTAAACTGTATTATGTCCTATCTACATGACATTAAACTGTATAGAAGTTCCTTATATGGTCCCGTATGACCTTAAACTGCAATTATGTCCCACACGACATTAAACTGTATTATGTCCTATCTACATGACATTAAACTGTATAGAAGTTCCTTATATGGTCCGGTATGACCTTAAACTGCAATTATGTCCCACACGACATTAAACTGTATTATTTCCTATCTACATGACATTAAACTGTATAGAAGTTCCTTATATGGTCCGGTATGACCTTAAACTGCAATTATGTCCCACACGACATTAAACTGTATTATGTCCTATCTACATGACATTAAACTGTATAGAAGTTCCTTATATGGTCCGGTATGACCTTAAATTGCAAATATGTCCTACATGACACTAAACTGTATATGTCCGAGATGACATTAAACTATATTTTGTCATAGAAACATGACATTAAACTGTGTGGCACTTTCATCGTCCAGCATGACGTTAAACTGTGTCAGTTCCCTTATCGTCCAACATGACGTTAAACTGTCACATTGGTTACTAATATGTCCTACATGACACTAAACTGTATATGTCCGAGATGACATTAAACTATATTTTATCCGAGATGACATTAAACTATATTGTTTCCTAGCAACATGACATTAAACTGTGTGGCACTTTCATCGTCCAGCATGACGTTAAACTATAAAAAAATCCCCAGAACTGATATCCTCATATTGGTTCACCTTAGTCCTAGCTACATGACTTTAAATTGTACAGCACCAGTTCGTCCTTGCTATATGACGTTAAACTATACAATAATGGTCCAGTATGACTTTAAACTGCAACTTCGTCCCACATGACATTAAACTGTGAAAAAGTTCCCTAAACCGTCCAGCATGACCTTAAACTGCATCATCCCTGGTCCATGTATATGACCATAAACTATTTGCAAATCCCTTATGTCCAGCAAGACGTTAAACTGTGACGTCCTAAACTACATGACGCTAAACTGTATAAAAGTCCCTCACGTCCAGAAAGACGTTAAACTATATAATCATCAAAGGTCCAACATGACATTAAACTGCACCATCCACGGTCCATGCATATGACCTTAAACTATTCACACTTTCGTCCAACATGACATAAATGGTGTGTTATTTTGTCCTTACGGCATGACATTAAACTGCACAGTCCCCCTTTCGTCCAATATGACGTTAAACTATTTTATCCCCATCGTCCTAACTACATGACGCTAAACTGTACAGAAAATCCTTGATAAGTCCTACATGACGTTAAACTGTATTTTGTCCCTGCTACATGACACTAAACTGTGCAGCACCAATAGTCCTAACTGCAAGACTTTAAACTGCATAGTCCCTTTTTTTTATGTCCTACATGACATTAAACTGTGCATCGTTAAGGTTATTGTTACCTCTTGTTTCTCACACCGAGTATGACTCACGTGAGCTTAGAGCAAACATCAACCATAACACTCCCTTTGGGCCGCTAACCATGTGTAAGTCCCAACAACATTTTAATTAGATCGTTGTCCCCAAGGACAACTTGATCATTAATTCATTCTTTAATTGAACTACACAGACTTTGATCCTTGCCCTCCAGGCTGGGTATGTAGGCAACCTCCCAGGGTTCAAGCCCAAAAAACAATCTCTTCACATCGGTTCACCACCATCTCATATGATGTTGATTCGTGAAACCGCCCCTGGAATCAATATCTTTACATTGATTCATTTTCGTCATTGTTATATGACGTTAAACTATACAACACTTTTGTCCAGTATGACAATAAACTACAATATTCTTTGATCTTCTCACTTGAGAGAGAACTATTATTGACATTGATTTTTCAATCATGTTTCATTTCTAAAAGACTACGTACATACATGGTAATGCCTAAACTTTTTATCTCAGGTTAAACCATCATTGCACTAAAGTCCCCTTTCACCCTTCACATGTACGAACCAAATTTGTACAAAGGGTAGTTCTAGAACTACGTGGACTTGATTCCCATCCTTATGGGATACGTAGGAACATTCGAGTGTCCCTCGAATCCAGTCCCAAGTCTTTTGGGCCTAACCCCAAATTTCACTTTCAGTCCCTTGGCTGAAAAGTCCTCATGAAAACACACACTGTGTATTCATTATTATGGTCCGAATTCTATGACCCTAAACTAAGATCACTCATACTTTCGTCCTGCACGACGTTAAACTGCATTTCAAGAACTACGTATGGCTTGATTCTCATTCTTATGAGATACGTAGTGAAGTCCAAATTTCAATTCAGGACCCAGCCACAACATGATTATGGTTTTCATTGACCTATGTATCTCTATATACATTGGACAATACCCATCTTTATGTGTTATAATCCTATCCTTAAATATTTTCAGATCTTCATAACCCTTTTCATGACTTCTAGTCACAAAAATGTCAAACTTCTGAGAATTGTTTTGCCTGACTATGCAGCACGTGCCCATAGGTGGCCTTGCATAAACAGTCCACATAACAGACTTGTCAGCCGAAAGATGCTATTTATTTGACCATGCAGCCAATGCCCATAGGTGGCCCTGCATATTTCAACCCCCTAACGGGTTTTGTTAAATAATAGTAACTTCATTCTTGGGAAGAATGCCTCTTTTGTCCTTATTTGTCTTAAACGACAGTATGTAGGGATCCTCAAAAAATAGCCATCCTTAACATATTTGTCCCATATCCTTTTTCATGATCTGAAAGTATTCAAGTCTATGGTTTATTCTTCTTCCCTGCATTTGGGTCAGACCTTCGTAGGAGTGATACTCATCCAGTTCTTCGATGTTCTTATTCGGAAATATCTTCTCCATATTCAAGTACCTCTTTCCATACAACAAACTCTATACTTTAGAAAATTTGAATCTCCATAAACTTTCACTGGCTTTTAGCACTAGGAAAGTAAATTTCTGGGAGTTCTTTTGCCTGACTATGCAACACGTGCCCATAGGTGGCCTTGCATAAACAGTCCACATAACAGACTTGTCAGCCAAAAGATGCTATTTATTTGACCATGCAGCCAATGCCCATAGGTGGCCCTGCATATTTCAACCCCCTAACGGGTTTTGTTAAATAATAGTAACTTCATTCTTGGAAACTACTTCTTCTAATGCCTTTTAGCTCTTTTTCATATCATTCCTCAGATTCAAATATTCTTAAGCCATAGTTTACATTTTTTCCCTCATACTTGAGTATGGTAATATGTTTTCAGATAAATTGTCAAGGAATTGAATCCATTTTTTAATCCATTTCGGTCAAAGCTATTTCGACCTTAAACATTAGCCCCTTTATGTCCAGCGTGCATGACTTTAAACTGCCCACACAAAAGACAAAGGAACTCTGAATAAAAGTCAAGTTCCAGCTCACTAAATATACATTTTTGTATGATTTAGGTAATATTGAGCAGTTAAAAGTTTCAAAGTTTGTAGGATTATTTGTAATAATCCTAGTAAAAATCAAACTATGCTTACTAGGCCCATTGGCTTAAGTAAAAATTGAAGCAGGTAATGAAAGTATGCAGGTACACATGATTGAAGACAAAAGTATTTTTCATTGATACACAAGAGTTAGAAGGACATCCACAGATTGGAGTCTCTTCTCCTTTTCAATAATTACAAGAGGCTTTTAACATAAACACTTCATTTGATTTACGGCATCCTGAGCTTCATCAGCAACCACCTGGAATTCATTCATTCAACTGGATACAAAAAGAGATGCAGTGATACCAGCTCTTCTTGAAAAAGTTGTAAAAGGATGTTCTTGAGTGCGGTTTGAGAAAATTTTCTATTGATCAAACAGTGACTCTGTTTCTGTCCAAGAGACTTGGAAGATGGATACATGGATTTGAGAATGGAGCATTGGAAGTAAAGAGCCATTTGGAGAGAGTACTCTTTTCAGATATTGCTCTAATACCATGTTTGTCTTCTCTCCACCAACCGGTAGTGGAAAACATTTCAGCCCATGGGTTTGCCATTTTCATATCTGCAGGGAAATGGTATGGAAGGAGAATTTGAAAGTTCACACCATTGTTGTTGCTCTTAATGCACAGCATAACCGAAATGAAGGAGTAGCAGCGCAGCTGCATTTCAGATGTATAGTTGTTTGCATTTTGAACATTGACTCCTTGCAAGTGACCATGACCACATAGAGACAAGTAGATGCTCTGTGGGAAGTTAAGATGATATTTCTTCAAATACTTAGCCAAATATGGGAAAGTGTTGTCTCAAATGTCATAGTAATCATGGACAATGATGTTCATCATGTCAT
This sequence comes from Viscum album, assembly GCA_963277665.1. Lineage (NCBI taxonomy): Eukaryota > Viridiplantae > Streptophyta > Magnoliopsida > Santalales > Viscaceae > Viscum > Viscum album. The sequence continues at coordinate 1,538,848,361 of OY728138.1, forward strand.
CAATCCGCTTGCTAGCCAGTTCATAAGCCGTTCCAATTCCCTTGGGAACCACTGAATCTGCACAAAAGATGAATAAACTAACTCTTAAATGGGTTTATTTTTCATAAATTTTGTGAAGAAATTTTGGAAAATGGCTAAGGCATTAAGGCGCGCAAGTCTAAACATGGCGCGCAAGTATTCACGTGTCGCACTAGTTCTTGCCGCGCAAGTATCAACCGCGCAAGTACGAATACCTTTACAGGAGCGCGACATCAAGGAAAACAGAGCAGACTTGCGCGGCTTAGGTGACCTGCGCGGCGAGAGCTCGAGAAGGTATGAAGTCCGGAAATCCGGATACTTGTACGGAGGTAAGTCCGTGTATTTATAGGCTCGGAGGCCTATCTGCGCGCCATACCCAGAACGTTTAGGGCCTGCACGACGCAAACTTGCGCTCCGCCCTCTGCGCACAGTGCACTTGCGCGCCACCCTTTTCCTTTGGAGGGATTCGATTTCCTCAGAGTCAAATCCTCATTTCTCTCCGGATCCAACTCTGAGGGGGGACTTTTGTTGACGCTCCTTTTCGTCACAAAATCTAAAGATTGGAAAAGGGAATATCCGAGCTAAAAGTGATTTCAACCTTTGAATAAAACATCAAAAATCGACAAAGGCATGAACACAGGATCAAAAGCAAATGCACCACGCAAGTTTTATCACTGTCGCGCAAGTGCACTTGCGCGACGCCCTTGGTCGCGCAGGTGACTTGCACGACCTAAGTGGTAACCGCCCGGTAACCGCCCGGGGTCTTCTTTTGCCTCTAAATAGACCCTGTGGGCCCCCCATTTGAGAGGATCTTTTTCCAGAAACTCGGATTGAAGCTCCCGACGCCCAAGTCTCTTCTCAAAGCTTTCAGAACACTTCTAAGGTAATTTTTTACCTAGAACATAAGATCTAAAGAGAAGAAGGAAGGCCTAAGTGTTGAAACTTATCAAACACTTGCGCGCCGACTTATTTCCTTCAATATAACTTGCGCGTCCCTTTTCTGGAAGAACCTCAAGAGGATTCTAATGTGATTAAACAGAAGTCGCTCAAGTATTTCAATTTCGATTGAGAATTGCGCAAGTACCCCTCATGTCGCGCAAGTATACTTGCGCGACCAATACTTGCGCGCCGCCGCAATACTTGCGCGCCTTTCAAGACTTGCGCGCCCCTACTTTTTTGGGTGCCCATCTTGCCCATGTCACCCCTCTTAAGCCATCACACCTTTCCTTTTCAAGATTCAGTCTTCAAGACACTCTTCAAAGTCATTTTATGGCATGATTTCTTGATTTGACTTTCTTATCTGAAAGGAATTCTGTGGAATATCTCTCAAAACCTAGTGATTTAAATATCTTTATGTCACTAAATATGGAGAGTTCATTCATTCAACCTCATCCTTTAAGATGAGAGAATCCTTAACCTGGGTCTCCTCTTTAGGAATAATCCCCAGTTATAAGTCCTTTAATCTGGGAATCCTCCTTAGGAGTAAGCCCCAAATTCTTAAAGTTCTCAAACTTGGGCATCCTCCTAAGGAGTAAGCCCCAAACCTTAATTCCTTAACTTGGGCATCCTCCTTAGGAGTAAGCCCCAATCCCAATCTCACAACATGGGCATCCTCTTCAGGAGTAAGCCCCAAACCAAGTCCCCTAACCTGGGCTTCCTTTTCAGGAATAAGTCCCAGTCATTAATCTTGGGCATCCTTCTTAGGAGTAAGCCCCAAGCCTTAATCCTTAACCTGGGCTTCCTTTTCAGGAATAAGTCCCAGTCATAAACCTTGGGCATCCTTCTTAGGAGTAAGCCCCAAGCCTTAATCCCAAACCTGGGCTTCCTTTTCAGGAATAAGTCCCAGTCATAAACCTTGGGCATTCTCTTTATGAGTAAGCCCCAAGCCTTAATCCTTAACCTGGGCTTCCTTTTCAGGAATAAGTCCCAGTCATAAACCTTGGGCATCCTCCTTAGGAGTAAGCCTCAGGTTTCTTAAATTTCTCTTAACCAGTCCTAATTTACCTTTGATCTGGGCTTCCTTTTCAGAAGTAAAACCTAATCATAAGTCCCCTCCTAACCTGGGCATCCTCCTTAGGAGTAAGCCCCAAGATTAGAGTATTCAAATCTCCATAAAGCACATATACCTTTATGGACCCTGTTCCTGGATTTTCTTCCTAAAAGTGAATCCTAAACCTTCATCTATCTGGGCAGTCATACATACCTAAGCCCCAAACAATTTCTTATGATTGCATCTTTCATGGCACAATTGTCTAATTTTTACCAATACCTCTTGTTTCTCACACCGAGCATGACTCACGTGAGCTTAGAGTGTAAAAGTAATTATGACATTCTTCTTTGAGCCATCAATCATAAACATCATACTCCATTACTCGAACTACGTGGGTTCTGATTCCTTTTCCAAAAACAAAGGATACGTAGGTAGCCCATTTATGGGTTCGATCCCAACTTTGGAATAATCCCTGTCCTTCTGAATGATGATAAACTTCAAGTGCCCCACTGAGTGGCTTTAAAACCAGCCTGGTCATCATAATGACCAAGAGACTTTTATATAAATATTTTGAAGGATACCATTGATCAAGAATCTCTAAATAGATACAGATGATTCTCTATTGATGAAGAACCTCGAATACATATAAAAGATTCTCTAAATTTCTTGCATATTTAATCATTGATTGTTAAAACTTAAGGAAAGCTCATTTTATACTTGGTAATGTAATAAGGATTCACGAACATAACTTAAATCTATAAAGAGAGTCCCGGAGTAGACAATAATTCCCCTCAAAAAGGTGTGATGAGTCCGACCTCCCATCCTCTCGACCAATGCAAATTCCTAAGCCTCATTAGTCCACAAACTAATGAGCGCCTACCTTTGGAAAGTAGGTCCAAACGGATGTGGAATCATTGGATGTTTCTGGTTCTACGAACAAACCCGTTAGAAACCGATCGGAACGTTTGAATCTCCCGTCCAGGAGGTCGTCCCCGGAATCCATGCGAAACAGCCTATGACAATTTTTAAAAAACTGAGATCTTTGTTACATTGATTTATTTTACCCACTTGAGTTGGGTTTAAGGTTTATAGTAGTTGGATGATTGAAAATATAGTTTTTATTGTTGTTTTTTCTATGATCGTTGGGTGTGGATAGTTGGTTCTCTTTTATATGAGAGGGGATCGACACTCTTGTAATTTTTTCATTGTTTCTAAATAATATAAAGTATTATTTTTGGGAAGGGGAACTAAATCAAAACAATTTATAATTTAAGTATATAAGGACCAAAATAACTTCATACAATATGATTTATACTATATTGTGTGACCTTGTCACTTTTTTTACCTTAATTATTTCATTTTTCTATTTACCATAGTGAAAAGTTTTCTCTAGGGTTACTATTCATTATGAAAAAATGAAGTTGAACTATTTAATAAATTATACCTTTTAATTATAAATATGATATCCATTATTCAAGATTCAATTTATATATTTTTAAAAATTAATTTTAGTATAAGTTCACAAAATTCAATGAATTTTTTTAAAAAAAATGCATTTTTACCCCTCAAAATGAATTTTTACCAAAATCAAGAATAATATTGATTATATTTGGATTAATTTGATTATGTTTAATAAAATTATACAAATTTTACTTTAAAACCAATCCAAAACATAGTAGGACTTTAAAAATTCTTGAAAAGAACATATATTTTTTATAAAGATCAGTATCTTTCATTATTCACCAAAAAATCAATCTTTTCCAAAAAATCTAAAAACTTCACCCTAATATATATTTTATTTGATTATATGAAAAATGAATTCAATTTTATCAATTTCAATTTCTAAAATTTATAAATTTAACTTTTAAATAAAACCATATAATACATTGAAAACACTTTAGTTAGAATAAAACTATTTCTTTCTTTGATTTAAAAATTCATATAAAATTATTGTAATGAATTTAAATCTTTAAAATATAATCATGGATATTAATAAGAAATGAATTTGATATATTATTAACATTAATTGTGTCTTCATATTCTCCCCTTTGTAAAGAAATTTCATCCTCAGAATTTCATTCATCGCTTAAAAAGGTAGGGATATTTTCCCCTCATAAACTTTTCAGGTTTCCATGCTGCTTGCTCAATCATGTGGTTCTTACACAAAAAATTAACAGGGTGAGTAACCTTATTTTTTAACACCTTCCCTCTATTGTTTAGAATCTACATTGTATTATCCTCATAAGAAATATATTTTTCTAACAATATAACCCCTTTGACCAAAACTTAATAGGCACCAATAATATATTTATGTGAGAACGAAACACGAAACACATCATGCATCTAAGATAAACTCAGAGTCAAAGCTAATCAGCAAGCAATTGATCCCACATTTTATAAAATTTCATACTATCTAATAAACTATGAGATTAACTTTCCCTTTTTATCAAATTTCATAACACCTTTCCATGACGATATTGTAAGAAATATATGATCATAAACTTCAAATAAAAAAATCTTCTTCCTGTTATCTTCATAACTCTTTTTTTTCTGCTATGAGCTTCCCTCATGTGATGCAAAATTATCTTTACCTTCTCAACCATTTATTTTACCCATTCTAGTCCCAAAAAATTCCTCTCATTGAAATTATCCCAACATTCTAGAGTTCATCACAACTTTCCATATAATTCCTCAAAAGATTATACTTGTATAATGGAATGGAAACTATTATTATATGAAAATTTTACTAATAAAAGATTATTATTCCCACTTCCCTAGTAATATAATGATAAATATTTAATAATATCTTCCAATTTCAAAATCATCCACTCTAACTATCCTTCAGATTGTGGATTGAAAGCTGTAATTAAATTTAATTCAGCACCCAATGACTTTTTAAGTGCCTTAAATAATTAGAGTTAATTTTATGATCATTGCTGGATATAATAAAGAGAGGAACTATATGTAACCTAAAAATAGTATTAATAAAATGCGGATAAATTTGATTGAAAGATATAATATATCAAACATTATAAAAATGCATAGATTTAGTCAATCAATCAACAATAACCCAAATCATATTATTACCTTGAGATGTATTTAATAATCCCACCATTAAATCTATGTATATATTCTTCTATTTACATTAAGGATTTAGAAAATACTGAAGAATCCCATTGAGTATTTGTTACACATATCTAACCTATTTAAATTCAAATATTTCATGGTAAAATTTATAATACCCTTTTCATTCATTCCCACCATTAATATTTATGATGGTATTTATACATCTTAGAACTATCAAGATGAGCATAAAATGAAAATCTTTGAGTATCATTAAATAATTTATTCTTTAAATATGGAACACTAGGAACACACAACCACTTTTTACAACTTATAAAACCTTCATTTTCAGTGTTATATTTAGGAAATATACCCTTTTTAACAAACTCCAATCATTCTTGCAAACCAAAATCTTCCTTTTGAACATGCTTAATTTTATCTGTCAAAGATTACAACACTAACACCTAAACCAAAATAGTGGGAGTTACTCTATTCATAATTTCTAGGCCAATTTTTTTTAAATAATCAACTAAAGGATCATATCTAAACATATCATTGCTAATGTTGAATTATATTTTAAGCTCAAGTTATCAAATACTTTGCTTTATTTACCTAGATGATAGTGAATTGTGAAATAATAATCATTTATTCGTTATAACCATCTTCCATAACTCATGTATAACTCCTTCTAAGAGAATATATACTTTAAACTTTTTTAGCCAGTATATATTTCAAATTTTACCCTATATAAAATATTAATACCAATTTTTAAAGAAACAAACACCACTTTAACCCCAAGATGATTCAAAGGATAATTCTACTAATATAATTTCAATTAATATGATTCATATGAAATTACCTGATCATCTTGCATCAAAACACAACCAAGTCCCTTAAAACAAGCATTGATATAAATGAAAATTAATTATTTATTGTTTTCAAGGATAACACTTTATTATTAAAAAAATTATTTTTAATTCTTGGAAAAATTTATCACACTTTCTATCCAAATAAATTTAACTCACCTTCAAGTTATAATAGTTAGAAGCCAAGATAACTGAGAAAATTGTTCCACAAACCATCAGTAGTAACCTACAAAACCAAGAAAACTTTGAATCTCAATGACATTTATAGGTCCTACCCACTCTTCCACCATCAATGTTTTAACATGATCAATAGGTATTCTATCTTCATAATGAATATTTATAAGGATAAAAATACCCTATAACCTAAATTCACATTTAATTAATTTCCATAAAATTTATTTTCATTTTAAGTATACAGAACAATACTTAAATGTTTTTCGTATTGTTAATTACTTTTAGAATAAACCATAATTTTACAATTGAAAACAACTTCAATTTTTTCCAAATACACATAGAAAACTCTATTAATAATATCTATAAATATAGTGAGAAAATGTTTAAACCAAATATACATATCCAACTACTCATAATGGACATACCTAGTACAAAGAACTATCCTCAAAATTTATCAGACCTTCACTTTCAACTAATGATAACCAGCCCTGAAATCAATCTTCAAATAATTAAACAATCCCTAGTGCTGATCAAATAATTCATCTATACAAGATAATGAATACTTATTATTAATAGTGATGTTATTGAGTGCTCTAAAATAAATTAAAATCCAAAAAGAACCATCCATATTTTTAACAAAAAACAAGAATCCCAAGATGAAGTGTCAGTGTGAATGAAACCCTTATCAAGAAACTCTTCTAAATTTCATTAAAATTATAATAGATTTAATGGTTCCATTTGATAAGGTGGTTTTTTAAATTTTAATAGATTCTATGACTACGTTGAAAGAAAATTGAACCTCCCAACCAGGAATCACACTAGGGAAATCATCATGAAATACACCCATATATTCATTTAATACTAGAACATCACTAATTTATACAATTTTATTTCTTTCAGAAATATCACAATCATATTTAATTAATTTCTTAGCTTCCTATAATATTATCAATGGTATGAACTAGTTATTTTATAGAAATTCAAAATTTCTCTAAAAAATGAATACAAATTACTTAGCTCAATAATATATCTTAGCATGATAAACTAAAATATAATTTATATCCAAGATAACATCAAAATAAAATATGGGATAGAAAACAATATTTTTAGGAAAAACCATTACATAGATAACCATATGAATAATCCTATAAATATTTATAGCTTTAATATTTCCACTAAGAGTTTTGAAAAAAGTTCTATCTTTATTTCATGAGGTGATATTTCTATATTACTAGAAAATTTCTCGGAAATGAATGAACGTGTAGACCCCTAATAAAACTAGAGATTAACATAATATGAGTAAAAAAGATGTGTACATATCACTACATCATTCAATGGTCCTTCATTTCTAAGATTAGTCACAGATGACTTTTTGATACCCTTCTACTTATAGTATTCATAAATTTTATCCATTATGTGTATCTTCATATACATATTTTCATAATAGAATATCTAATTATAATTATAAAATCTTAATTCATGAATATCATTACTGGTTTAACCATTACCATTACCATTACCTTTTCGCTTGTTTTCACGAGTTATATGTATCAGCTTACCACACTAGAAAAACATCTAGATATCATGAGTTACTCACCCGGATGCTTCTTACCATACTAATCATAAGAAGGAAATTTAATCCTCCTACCATAATATTTATTTGATGGGTGATTTCCCATAACTTTAAATCTAATCTGCTTATTAAACTTATTTTTTTTAAAATTAAAAAAACTACAACTCAACCATCTTAGAAAATCACACATCTTTCTCATATATTTTAAATTCATGAGAAGCTAAAGCTCCTTATAACCTTTGTTTTTTATCCCGAGTAAAACCTATAAATTTTACTATCATGTACTAAAATAAAATTTTGTACATAACTGAAAAATATATTAAAATAGGCTTCATATGTGGATATAATTTACTCCTCCATTTGTTTTAATTCCAAAAAATGTCTTTCCATCTTAAGTCGAGCAACCTTAGGAAAACACTTCTCAAGGAAAATATATTTATATAATAATGACTCCATTGAATGAATAGAAAAATTATCCTTGGTATATTTAACCAATGACCACTACTTATCGAATTCACATTAAAAATATAATTTATAGGAATTACCCTTTTAAGTTCAGAATAAACTAAAACTTTGAATATCTTTTCTACAACAATGATCCATCCTTTTTCTATCACTAGATATGAGGTTCTGCACAATGTCTAATGGTGTTGTTTCCTGAAATTCTCTACTATATACATTCTCTTCTAGAGATAGATCATTCACTCTCTAGAAATGGAACAACCATTAATAATCTGAATTAACTTTTCTAACACAACTCTGAACTGATTTTCTCCAATTCTAATCATTCTAGGATTCTAATTTAGAAGGATATTATCCTCATAATGCTCTTTTAATCCATTAACCCTATTTAATATATATAAAACCATTATGAAATACACATAGATTAGATGATGAATGATGGAAACCCCAAAGGTTTTCTCATAATTATATAATCCATATATTAACAAGCAATAAATTAATTTTCTTAAAAATTTCTGAAACTCTAAAGTTATAAAAACCTTACTATGATACCAAATATAATGACCTAAGCCATTAACCGCCCATAATTATGAGTTTAATAATATGGATTTAATTTAACTACATTCCCAAGTTATTTTAGGTTTAGAGTTTTAGATAATTATGAAACATTATTACATATAAATCCATTATAAATAAAAGTGGCAACTTCCGCTAAATATCTATTTTTCACAAAAATAGTATTCTTAAATTTTAACACTCATTTAACTTAAAACACTTCTGCTTCTTTTAAGATAAATCTGAATATAATAAAGATACAACTATCTAGTCTTCCTACTCATACATAGACATGTAAAAAACCTTTTCAGTCATTTATTATTACAAAATCATGATAAAGTATATAAAAACAAAAGGATTCCATTTTTCCATTTGAAAATATATTAAATCTATAAGTATTTTATCCTTTTTAATAATAAAAATTATGCTCAAATATTCATTTACTTACTCATGAAATCATATTTATTTCCCAACATTTTTATAAAATTTTTTATAAGTAATAATGAAGGAAAAATCATGATATTGAGGGTTTCGTAAAAAATAGATAAGCCCATGAAAAAAAAATTCATTAAAAATATACTTTCACCCTTAAAGGGGTTATGAAGTTTATTAAAACATAATATAATTTTCATACATGAAATTAAAATATTTATATAAAAAATAATTTTCAAGCCTAGAAAATTCACAAAGGTTACTTGAGAAATCGTCTTCATAGAGCCCTTACAAGAATCGTTACAAATGGAATAACCTACTCTGTTAATTCCAACATAATTCCCTGGAGAAAAAATTCATTACCTAATGAATTAGAGAGATATATAAAGATAATTATGCATCATAAAAATGTACAAGGATAATAACATATTTTACAAACATATAATATTTTCTTTTACATCATCAAATCTTATAAAATATAAATTTTAATACATATTCATAAACACTTTTTGTATTCTCATAAAAATAAAGAAAACAATCATTTTTCTTTGAAAACTAAAAAAATAAAAATTTCCCAAAATAATGGGATATAGGATTTTCATTTAAAAATCATTAAAATTTTATAGGAATATTTTTAAAGAATAAAAATCGTAATGGTGGGAAATTTTGTTCATTCCACACATATTAAAAAATGATTACTTTAATACTTTTTAAAATATGACATGTATAAAAAATGTTATAAAGAAACCTTTTTAAAAAAATGTTTGAAATTTACAAGACAATATAATATTTATTTAAAAAATATTATAGAATAATAATAACATTCTTGAAACAATTTTTGAAACATTTATATGGAGGTGAAAATGTTTAAAACATTTAAAATAATATTTTGAAGAAAAATACATTACATTCAGTCAGAATCACCACATAAATTCTTTAAATCCATTATAATAAACTTATATTAACTATTTTATTAATTAATACACCTTTTTAATTTTATTAATTTATCATAATACCTTTTATTCCATTTTTACCTTGTCTTTTATAGTTACTATATAGATTAAGTTCATGTCAAACGTTAAGTTCATTATCCCAAAACAACTTTGGTAGGTTGACCATGGTCAAAAGGTTCTTGGTTACATAATCGATATAATAACAACAATGAAATAATTATCATGTTTATACATTAAATAAAAATTTTCAACAATCCATGAATGTTGGAAATGAGAAACGAATCACATCTCTTCATGGAGGTGATAGCCCACACGTACGCCTGAGTGACATTATCATTTTGCAACGGACTAAAGGGTAAAGAGGTAAGTAATATATTATATTTACAGAAACATAAATATATATTAAATTATATATATATATTAACTAAAATCTAACTTATTACTATCCTTGTGAGGCAGTGATGAAAAATAAAACACATTACTTTATGGAGGTCATATTCTACACATACGCACAAGTGGTGTTTTCAATTTCCATAGGACAAAAAAGGATATGAAAAACTATTTTGAGATAAAAATTATAAAATTTCAATATTTTTAAGATAATTATTTTATCATATTAATATATTTATTTAATTATTGAAGGTGTTGGAAGAAGAAATAAAAAAAATAAAACACTTGGTTAAAAGTCTTGCCTCTTCTTTTTTTCTCCTTTGGCTTACACCTTAAGAATTATAGGTTACTATTTTGGTTGAACCATGACTCCTTGGATGTGGTTACGGGTGTTGATAATTCATTTTGGTAAGTATAGGTAGATATTAATTTCTTAAATTATGTGAATAATAGAGGATAGGGGGTTCCATTTTATAAGTGATAGGAGTGTCACTCTTGTAATTTTCTAAACTTTTAAAACAATATAAATTCTTATTCATGGGAAATTGGCTATAAATATATCGAATTTTGATTATAAGGTGATAAAGGTAAAACTTATCTCATAAAATATTTTTTAATATCATAATTTGGGCACTTATCACTTATTGGTAACCTTAATTAAACCATTTTACCCTTTACCATGGTGAAGACCTATTACCATGGTTACTATCCATTATGTCATAAAATAAAATTGAAATCATTAAAAAATTTGAACATCATTTATTCAAATAATAAATAAAATTTCCAAGATTCAATTTTTTAATTGTAAGAAATTACATTTTATATATGTTCACAAAATAAAATCAAATACAGTTTTGTGTGTGAAAATGAGGTTTTAATCCTAAAAATGAATTGATACAAAATTAAATTATAATATTGATTAATATATAATTAATTATATAATTTTTAATAAAATAGAAATAATTAAACTTTTAAACCAATAAAAAATAATGTTAATTTATAAATACTTGAAAATAAATGATAGTTTTTATAAAAATTGATATTATTAACTATTCACCCAAAAATCAATCATTTCAAAAAAAATACTAAAAAATAACCCTAAGATATATTTCATATGATGATATAAAAAATTAATTACATTTTATCAAATTAAATTTCTAAAATTTAGGAAATTAACTTTTAAATAAAACTATATAATATGTGGAAAACACTGTTGTTGGAATAAAATTATTTCTTTCTTCAATTTGAAAAATCATATAAAATTTTTGTAATGAATGTGAATCCATAAAATCTCACCATAAATAGTAATAAGAAATTAAATTGATTTATTATTAACATTAGATATATTTTCATAGCAACCCGCCTCATTTTTCATGGGAGGTAGGCTATGGTAGTTGATTGTGGGTGGCCAAACCCACCAACCACGAGAAGTAGGGGGGAGTGGGGAAGGAAAGAGTATCCTAAAAAGAAGATCACCACACTCTTATATCCTTAAACACTAGAAACATTTATCATTATATTTCAATTTTATTTGATTGGTATTTATGAGTTTTATTTCTCCACTTATACAAGAGATAATATTATGAGCATATTTTCCTGGTAATAGTGAGAGAGTGTGTACCCGCATTTTATCATAATGAAATCCTTAGATTTACTTGTGGGTTTTCACCCCTATTCATTTGAGGTTTTTTCACATTACATACTGTGTTCATTTTTCAATGATTTTTGTATATTTTTCATACCACATTTATCCCCATGCTAATGGGAAAACCATTTTCAACCCTAATGGGGATTTTTTCACATTACATTTGGTGTTCATTTTTTCTTATTTTTTGAACTTTATTTTTATCTGTAATTTATCACCTCAATAGTAGTCCAATCATTTTTGGTCCCAATATTCCCTCTAATTATTCTTTGATATAACACCAAAACTTACTAATAAATTTCACCCATTATCATCACTAAAAAACCATGATCAACCTTTATCATCATTTTTTTGCATTGACAATAGGTGAACCTTATAATTATATATACATGTATGTTAATGTATAATTATATATATATATTATAAATTATAGAATTATAAACTACGTGTATATATATATTAAAATATATATACATATAATATATACATTTAAAAATATAAATCATGTTATAATAAAAAAATATTAACAATATTATTTTTCGTATATGAAAATATTTATTATTGAGTTTATATTAAATAATAAGTATATTTTATAAAGTATTTAGATACATCATAAAAACATATTTTTAAATATAATAAGACATAAATTCATTTAAATAAATTATATAAATACATTCTAAAAATTAGTATAAATTTATTTTATGAAAAGAAAAGGATCAATTAAATATCACGAGAATCAGACAAAGAATGGGAATAAAGTCAACAAGAAAAACCAGGAAACAAAAATTGTGAACCACCATGTATAGTCAGATTCTCCAGGTGATGGGACCTAATATTTCCTACCCTTTTAATAAAGGATAACTCACATGATAGAAAAAGATCAACCAAAGATCACATCTTCTTCAAAATCAAACCAATTTGAAGTATATTTTCATCATGAACCAAAATAGAATTAATAACAATATGGTCGAGGAACTCTTTCTTTAGAAGAATGGAAATGTAGAACTTCAACTAGAAGAATCTAATTTTGAGTGGTACTGGAAAGTGCCACTGACACTTCCATGGTCGAGGATCCGAAGAAATAGGGGATCCAAATCAATTCAATATTTATACATAATAGAATACACACATGATGATTCCTAGAACCGTCCTATATGATTCATGTATTCATTACATTCAATGGAAATGATGTGAATAATATTAAATTCCCTCTCATTAATCTATGACCCTATATTGTCCATGAAACACCCATTAAGGTAATCATTGAATAAATCCATCACCATATAATTTTCCAAATGAGAAATAACCTAAGATATTTCTAGTAAACTAAATTTTTTAGTATGCCATGGATTGCTCTAAATTTTAACTTTTACCCCATTTCTAATCCTCTAGTAAATCACATTTCTCAAAAGTGAACATATAGGCCTTTGGTGCACAAATATTCTCCAAAGCCACCCAGTATGGCTTACTCTTTCCATTTTGAGAACCCCAATAGAAGTAAGAAGGAAGAAAATGAATATATTTTATAAGAGTATCCAGATGTTTAAAAATTTATATCATATAAGTACGAATAGACTAATCCACCACCTTAATAAGAACCTCATTTCTAAACTTTTAGATACCTCAGCATAACCATACATGGATTTTTTAGCAACCATGTCATGTATACTAAAAAAAACAATTATATTTGGCTTTAAAACAATGGTGGTAAGGACATTATATTTTTGATATTTTTTAACTACCTATATTCCTGATGTAAGGTACATACAATTCCTCAATCCTAAAGAAAAACCATTACTGAATGAGATTTCTGATTTTGAATGATTAATCGACTGCCTTGAATCTATTAAATAATTGAAAAAAACATTTCTCACAACACTATATTTTTCCAATCACTACTAGCATTTGAGGCAATAACCATGGACCTATATCCATGGAAAATAAAAATTATGGCTATATCTAATTTATTCCCACAACTGTTTCACTACTCATGTTAGTAGCCCACCCCACTACCCAATTTCTAACCTAACCTCATGAACCCCCTCCTCATGACCCTCCTCCACATTCTAACCCTTATCCCCTGACTTTTATATGATCCTTATCTTCCTATGAAGCCACCCCACCTCTCCATTATCATCCTACTATGACACAACCACCCCACCTACCCTCTAATGCTTATCCAATGTTGAATCCCCTCATCCCATTCTGATGTGACTCCATCATTTCTCTAATGAAAACTCCCCACCTCCTCCTCCAACGTGCCTCTGATACGGCCACCCCACTTCACCCAAATCCTCCTTCTCCGATGTGGATTGAAAACATGTCTTCTATGAATCTTTGATCATACCCAACTTGCAATAGTAACAATATTACATGAAGATTATAGGTATAATAATGATTCCAGGAACTATTACATGATTTTTATCTGGTTAGATTTTATTTGATAGAACTTAATGGAAATTGATTATATAACTTGTCACTTATTGTATGTTTTTTTTATATGTGTTTACCATTGCTGAAATCCTTTTATATAACTTTTTTTTGCATATTCTTAGTAATAGTAAATGAAAATTTTATTTTTAAATTTTATTATTATATGTGATAAGTGCTTAAATAGTTTTAAATAAAGGAAATCAATAATTTACTCAATATTTTTGGGCTGTATTCTTAAATTTTTTTCAATAAGTATAATTAATTTATTCATGTCATAAAAAATTATAAATCTGGTTCATTAATTAACTATATTTTTGTATATTATGATATTTTCTTGCATTTTTTTTATCATTTTATATGTTTTTTAATATATATGTTTTAGACTAATCTATATTCTTGTATTAATTTTCCATGAGGTGAAATTTTACTTATTAAAATCTCATGATTTATTTATTTTTACAATGTTTTTCTTCATTTACCAAGATACATAATTGTGTGATATATAATTCAAAATACAGAGAAAGATTTTTCAAGTAAAAAAGGTATCGTTTTATTCATTAATAATTATTGGGTATTGATTTTATTAATGTAAAAGAATATCTTTTTTTGACCATTATAGAATATTCATTTTGTTTATTATTTGTTATAAATGTATAACTCCTTCAATATTTTGATATAAGGGATTTTTAGAAACTATAATACGAGTATTATAAGTAGTTTCAAAATTATGTCATCCTATAAAAAAATAGGTGAATCAAATTTCTTTACCATTTTTATTCACTATATGAAGATATTATCATTTTATATTGAATAATTTTAATTTCTGAAAATAGAATTCATTTTAACTTAACTACTATTTATTTTCCAAATATGGTTCAATCCATGTTAATTTTTTTTTGTTGAGTACCTCATTAGATGAATAATTTATTAAGTTGAAAAAATAAAATTCAAAGGAATCTTTCCAATTAGTTATAATATTTATAGTATTCACTAATATGATAATTTTGGTTTTCATTAGTGTGTTTTTTTGTGAGGATAGTTTCAAGTATAATGTTTAATTATCGTATGATTTTCTATTATTATTTGAACCCCTTTATTATTGAATACAATTTTTTGGGTTTTTCCTTTATTATTTCAATATGGGATTTATGTTTTAGTATTTGAGTATTTTGTATATATTTAAATGGTTTTCTAATTATTTAGTGTTAATTCATATAAAATATTCTAATTATTTTATTTATATGCATCTTTTTCTTAATTTGAGTCTTTTATTGAGGATGAATTTCTTAAATTAACAAGTGTAAGAATGGGGATTTACTTAAAAGAGTGAATAATAGTAATTTTTTTCTCACCATCTTTGTCCAAAATATGGGTATTCATTCAATTTTATATTTTTATTTATTTATTTACAGGGTGATACTTCTGATGCAAGATCCTGAATAACCGACTCAATTACTATCTTAATTTCATCATTGTACCTAATGACATGTAATAATTTATTTCCTCTATCATTTACTTCTATATTAATAACTCATCCAAAGATATACCTTTCAATTTTCTTTATATTTAGTTACTTGTGTTTTAGGGATTTTATTTTAAATTTGTTACATCTTCCCCTTCACTTCTAGGTAATGAAACTAATATTGTTCTTTAGAAAACAATAAGAAATTTAACAAAAATAATATTGTTTTTTATTCCATTCTTATTTATTTAAATCATAAGTGATGAAATACTTTTAACTATTGATTGTGTGTTATGTATTTATTATGCTTTATTGAATGTTAAATTAACCTTGATTTTATATTTAAATTTCATTTACATAGTTGAGAGTTTGAGTATAGTTACTCCTGGTTTTATCTTTTTATTCAGAGGTAGCTAAATAATTTTTTAATTTATTAGTAGGAAAAAGAGTTCTTTTACTGTAGTTTACTATTAGTCCTATACTTCTAAAAGAGTATAAGTGGAGTATCTTATGGTTTTAGGCTATATAGTAAGACCACTATATTGAGAAAAATACTTATAGCTATTGAAATTATTTTCTTCGGAATTGAACTATGAATTTATCTACTTACAAACACTTTTCAATAATCTTTTTTTAATTTACCTTGTTTCAACTATTTATTACGGATTCATAGTTTCCAATCTAGATCCTCATTCGATCTTTTAAAATTCTCTTAATTTTTAAAATGTTCAATTAATGAGATCTTAACCATAGAAATAACCTATAAAAAGAAATTTACTAAATATCAGCCCAAATTATACATAGGAAAGTCATTATTATTTATCAATTTTCTAAATTTTTATCATATTTCATGACCATATTAACTCATCAAAAATATGCATACAATATTTTCAAAGAATACATAAAATAACATAAAAATTTAATCTTTTTAATATAATTTAGTAAATAATATATAAAAAAGGATATCCATTTAAATTATAAAATATAACAATTTTTTAATATTTAATCAGTACTAATTAAATAATTAAATCATTTATTTTATTTCCCATTCATTTTAATCATAGATATACAGTTTAGACATAGGTATATAGTTCAATGAATCATTTTTCCCTTAAAAAATAAACATGGCATGAAATGTTAATTGATATAATAACATAATATTCCATCAATGTCATAATATTTTGGACACCATGGATTTTTCTTTGGTTCACGTGCATTGATTTCACATTTCCCAACACATATAACACATACAAACACTCTAATATAGGATGTAAATCCTAAAGATTTATATGGTTCAACTACTTTTCAGTTGATTTGTAGGATCCAAATAAAAAATAACCATCAGGTAAGTTACTTAAATATCATAATCTCTTCATCATTAATACCTCTATTTTCAATGATGGGAAATCCCATCCTTTTGTAGCTCAAATTTTCTGATCTCTTCACAGAAAGTATGAAACATTCATTCGTCTCTTAGAATAACAATTTCTCTTAGCATAACAAATAATTCCACCCCATTTTGAGGGAATTTTTTCTCTTTAAGGGTTTGAACATGATTTCATTTGATTATTATGAGAAAAAATTAATTGAATGAATTTTGATTTTTGGTGGTGGGTTAGTTTATTATTGGTCACTATAAATTTATTTTCATTATTAAAATAATTGAATTTTTAGGATTTTCATGTTTTCCTTTAAATTGATCAATCCTTGGCACTGTATTCTTAATTTTTTTACATTTCAAACTTATTGGTATAAAAAAAACTTGGACCTATTAAGCCCATTCAATGAATTAGCTAAGATCATACATTGATTTTCATCCAGGAAATGAATATTTAATTGTTATTATTTGGATTTAGTTAAACCACATTCATATTCACAATATGGATGAAAATTTTTAATGACTTCTAGTAAAAATATTGTGTATCTCATTTAAGTTTACACTGACACTATCACTAGACATCAACATTAAATTTCCCACAGATATGAAGTTTATGTCCCTAAGACCATTTCATATTTCATATTGATTAAAAACGTTAAGAAGGTTTTTATCATAATAACATATTTTATAACCCCCTTATTAATATTTCATACGTCATATAAAATTGGTGCAGTGTGACATAATGAATATTCTACATAACATCTGTTACCCAAAAAAATTCACGGATCCCAATCTACGTGTCACTATGCCCATTATCAGTTTTCCCTCTATTTTTTTGCTTCCCCTCTACCCCAATTTTTCTATTGGTCTCCCCTATTCTCATCCATTTATTTATTTTCAGGAACCAAATATCTTCAAATATTCTTAATAAATGTAATTCATTAACTACTCCTAGTACCGTTTAATTTTCATATTTATTAATACAAAATTACTCATAGATATGAATAAATTACTATTTTTGTGTATGTTTATACAACATTACATATCAATTAATTATTATAGGTACAATTTAATTTTTATATTTATTAATAAAAATTACTCATGTATATGCATTATACTATATTATATACAAATTATTCTAAAATTTTAGTTCTATATCCTGTAGAAGACTTGTTAGTTCATATTATTCCATGAATTGTATTTTGAAGACAAAAACAAATTTATTGGTTGATATTATGTAGATTCCTATTTTGATGCATGTTCCCCTTATCATTAAAGCTCCCAATAGGTTTTTAAAGAATTGAAAATACTTTAAACAATTTATTTGGGATTATCATCAAAATTGGAGACACCTATGGGCTATTTAATCTTGATTGGAAAGGCCAATTTAAGAATGAGGTATCAATATTAAGAGAGTTTATGAGAACATTTAATGAATTCTATCCATACTCACATGGAATGTTGTCTCTGAGAAATCCCTTTGGGCCTAGCTCATTAGAAAAAAATTATTAGCTTCAGGCTATAAAAATTTGATGGGCATGGGCTCTCACCTATGGCGTGACATATAAGATCCCATATACGACATCCTTGACCACTCATATTGGATTATCAATATATAAGACATAGATTTATATAGATAAAACTAGTCTAGAAACATTTTTTTCCTAGGTATCTAGTCCCTGACGTCATTTATATTTAATCCCCCACCCAAATTTCCTAAGAGTCGTTTTGAATGATGAGTATAAGTACCTTCATCTCTTAATCCAATTAGTGAAGGAGTTAGATTTTTTTTGTGTTCATGACTTCCTCATCAATAAATTTTTCCACTTTAAAATATCATAATATGATTAATATTCAAAATAATGATGATTATAGGGCCTATTTTTTTTCCAAATCCATCCCTATCAGTCTTATTTTCTAGCATCGCATGTCCAAAATCAATCCCTTCTAATAGATGTTTTGGTGAAAATTCTTGGAATCCATCTCACTAAAAAATTCTAGTGTTATGAGAATGATATCATGGAGTCAATTCATCACATATTTACTAATGGTGAGTGGGTGAGAATTATATTGTTCAGTCTAGGAGGTTTTCCATGGGTGAATATCTTTTTCAATTACATTGATCATTTCATTGATACATGTTCTCGAATCAATATAGGAGGGTATTCAATTTCCTAGGTGCATATAATTTTATTCATAAGTGGTTATTAGGTTACACGAGATCAGTGAAATGAGTATTGAAAAAAGGGTTTGAGATGAAATATAGAATATATAAATCTAAATCATTTCCTTATCCATGTCTCTACATTTGATGTGAAAGAACTTTCACCTACTAAGGTGCCTCATTAATTGATTTCCCACTATTATTCAATGGAAGGTTCCTATAAACAAGAAAATTTGTTGTCATTGGGTGATATAGAGATCCCCTCTCCTAGGGTTTAAACTCAACTCATATGGATTCAGTTTTCATGGAATTAAATTCAATATAGGTATTGTTATTGATTATTGAGGTTTATTAATCACTTCTTTCTCTTCTTTAAAGGAGAAGAAAAACCCATTATTATTAAAGTGATGTATTTGTTATATGTTTTGATGATTTTTAATATGGAAACCATTTCCATCTCATAGATTGAATTTAATTCACAGTCAGTTGGGATATTCTTAGAGGGATCCTCTCCCATTCATTGGATAATATCTTACATAAACAGGGCTTGTAGAATAATGACTGAAAATTAAATTTTTATTTTAGAAGAACTTTTGAGGAAAAAGTGGGAAACCGAAATGACATCAAAGACATAAATCACATCATGCCTCTATGAGCCAAGATCATCATGGCCACAAACAATCCAAATCTAAAGTAAGTAAAATCCCCACCCTATCGACAACAAAAAATTATGATTAGCATACACCTTCCCATATCTGCTCAGCTAGCTGTCCCATGCTAGGATGAACGGCCACGGTACTGATGAAAAATGTCATAACCTCTCAAAACATCCAATTTCGGATAGCGATGATAAAGAGAACGCTCCCTACTCTGAACCTCTTCTGGAGGAGTCACTTGAAATTTGACTGGATGCAATGAACCATGGACCAAGGCCGCAGTGCCACACACAAATATCAAACCAGCAAAGCCTCATCAAATAACCTTCTCCAAGTCTGAAGCAATAAAATTCTGCATCCTCTTCAAACAGCCTCAACTGTAGGCCATAGGACAACATCAAGCACATCAAACCATCAACAAATTCAAAACACACCATTGAAACCAAAATCAGCTGGTCCTCCACAAAATCACATATTAAGCACAAACAATCCAGATCCAAATCACTCAGGAAAAAAATGTAAACAAATACCATCACCATAAAACACCGAACACCAGATCGTGATGGAAGAAGAAACACCACAATTCAGGATCACGACCCATCACCGCCTTCACATCCGCCACAAAGACCATTTCAAACAACCCCATGCACTCACAACTGACACCCGAGACAACAACCCTTGGATAATAATATAGAGCTTGAACACTAGATCTCACCGCGCCGCCCAAGAAACCCTAGCCAACGAAGGAGGCAAAGGGCTTGAAATGGTCTAGCAAACGGTGGAGAAGTCGCGATAGCCAAGGAAACAATGGTCACATTGCCACTAAAGGAGAAACCACCCCAAAATCACCTCGAAGAAGCACAGGGAAGGAGCTGAAGTCAACCTGAGGTGGGGAAGGTGGTGACAAAATGTGGGAAAACCCTAGTGGTGTGAGCCCCTTATGGGATCATCCGGCTTGTAGAATAATGAATCACCAAGGAGTGATGATTGTACATACATGGAATGGAGGTAACTATGTGGTAGATTTCCTAGATTACAGTGGAAAGTAAGAGGGGGTTATAATTACTTACACAATTTTAGGTTCTTTACCTTCAGAATGTAATGATATTGTTTATATGGATTCCCTTGATCTTCATTATTTCATACTTACCTAAGGATTTTATGTGTTTTTATAATAAAAAATTCCAATTTTTGGTATATTATTTATAATCATATTTTTTTATATATGTTTTACAAATCTTACTTTACTAATTAGTTTTATGGTATATTTTAATTTTTACCAGGTGCATACCATTAGCAGAACATCATGTTACAACAGTGGGGTTGTATAATTCATGAATTTAGTGATCTAGACTAGATGGAACCCCTATGGTACATACCTCGGATTTATAGTTCATTAATTGACATAAAAAACTATTAATAACATCTTTAAATCAATATATGTAATGTATTTAAATTATATTACCTCTTTTTTATATCTTTATTTGTGGAAACACTATACATTATCATATATTTTGATTCATTTCAATTTAATTTCTTATACATTCACATATATGAATATAAATTTTATCAATCTTCAATAACATTATTTCATAAATAGAAAAATTATAAGAAAAAAAATACATTAGGTTGATATAAAGAATAAAAAATAAACTGATAACTGTAATAAAAAACCCTTAATATATACACATTTTAAAATTATGAAATATGGAAGGACTATAATACATAACTAACAGATATATATCCTTATACATATTCTTATGTTTATTAAAATAGTAATTTTAATACCAACATGAATACTATTATAAAAAAACATTCATTCATAAATTTCCTCTACTTTTTCTCCATATTATTCTTATACAAATATGAACATATACACATTAAAAAAACTATAATATATGAATCCCAACAGATATTAAAAGAAACAAATTTTTTAGTGCTTCTTATTATGTTTTAATTTTAATATAAAAAACTATATTAATGTGATATATATTTCCAAGAAGGTACTTATATATCTGATTATGCTCATGATTATACAAATATTGAATACATAAATACATATGCTTCTACTTATTCCTATGATCATGCCAATCCTTATAAAATTACTAAAATACAAAAAAATTGAAGTTTGTAGTTCATATCTTTATACTTATTCTTAAAAACATTCTATAATAAAATCACATAAAAAAATAATAGTGTAAATACCTATGATTAAGTTTATAGCCATGATTATAAAAATACTGTAATACATAAAATTTTCAAATACTATAATATAAAAGTATTATAAAAAATAAAATAATATATAAAGCATAAAAAATGCATTTTCATTGGATTTTTCTTATACATAAACTCTATTATTTACATACATATGCTTAATTTTATGGTCATTATTACACTAATGCATATATTAAAACACAAATATGAAAATTTATCATGTTTTCAGTGCATATTCTTTCTTATTTTTGGATATACAGTGTAATATGTAGACATTTTCAGATTTATAGTCCTCATGATTATGATTATGATTCTATAAATACTAAAACACATACACAGTATCACATACTATAATTTTTTTTAACATTATAAATATGTGTTGAATTATATAAACATTCTTAACATGAAAAATTTAGATATTTTTGTGTGTAATAATCACCATTATATTCATATATGAATAATTTTTTCAATTGAATCATGTTTTATCTATTAATGATAATATTTTTTCTTGCAGAGAGATTTGTTGATAGACTTCGATGATGAAGATTCACTACAAGTTACCTATCAGAGTAATTTAATTTTAACATGGAAAACTTGTTCTTCATATTTTTTTAGGTATATTAAATTTATAGAATTTTATATTTATCAAAACTATTAATAATTATTAACCTATTATGAAAAAATAGGATTTATTCAGAAGATGGAATTCCAATAAATTTTTCTAGCATAATCCTTCAATGATGAAAACTATTTAAATTATAGTGACATGAATTCATCATACTATAGTAATCCATAATTCATAGATGCCTTATTTAATAAAATCAATTTGTGTTATAAATTATCTTCAACTTTAAATGATGAGAAACTTTCGGAATATAGTGATGAAAATAATGCACATAGTGGTTAGTTCATCTTTAGTATCATCCTATTGTCAAACCACTACATGAATATTTTCATACCATAATCCAGACACCATGTTATTAGTATTCATATATTTGTTTAATATTAAAAATTATCAATAAGTATTGGGTTTTCATAGTATATCTTATTACTCTTCAATTAAATTAAATAAATACAATATTATTAACATTAATTATAGATGTGTTGAGATTACATATCTTAGAGAATAAGTGTGGGGGAGGGGATAACAACTTTATTTTATATAGTATTTTTATTTATATTTTACATGTGTTGGTTTCCTAAAAAAATAATGAAATGTTATCTATTTTGGATAATGTACCAAGAATTTTATAAATATTTTTTGGTGGGTTTTTCAGAAAAAAAAATTGAACTAAATAAGAAACCTATAAGAACTTTTAAACTCCATGTTAATAGTAGGGAATTTGATCTTATTATTGAACCTCAAAATCTCAAAAAAAAATTGAGTGATTTTCCCACTATTTTTATAAAAATATGATTTTAGAATAAAGGGAAGTGGTGTTAATGAAAGGGTTTATGTGGGATTGATATTATAACATGAGAAAACTAAGGGAGAGTTATAATTTAAAGTTACCATATTTAAAATTTTAATTCAACACAAATCTATTTGTTTCACTCATGGAATTGAAATTTTTCTTGAATTGATGTTAGAGTAGTGGATTTACTTCACATATAAATATTAATGAATTTTTTAGTTGAAATAACCAATAAAAGTTTCCTCACTTTTTCTTAGTAGTTATGATTTTCTATGATTCTATTTTTCCTTGTTCCTTGAATGATTTTTCTAATAATTCTAATTGAACTAGAATTGAAAATTTTGATTTGGATTATATTTTTAATTGAAATAATTGAATATGATTTGGGTGATATATTAAACTCTATAAATAATGATCATTTTTGTTTTTATGAAAATGTAAATACCCCTTGAAGCTATGACCGAACCTTTCCACACATTTACATATCAATTTTTGTTCCTTTATTAGGCCAGAACTGTATCATTGTTTTACTATAATGAAAAATGAGAAAAATAATTTTGAGTTGGATTATTTAAGATCTATTGTAAATATAAATTTCTTAAATTTTTTTTACTAGAAGTATGGATTTGATGAAGTTGAACATATAGTTGAGAAACACATTTTTTTGGAAAACTATTTATTCTTTTTGAATGTGTTGAAACCATTGATCAAAAATGGTTAAGGGTATTTCATTGTTTTGAATGTTTTCTTTGGACTGGAATTCTAGGACTAATATTTGAAAAAAATATTTTCATTTTGGAGAACTACAATGAATTTTATTTTAAAAATTTATTGATGAAAAATTTTCTTTTTTTCATTGTATTACTCAAATTTTAATTGGTGGAATGTTTTCAAATAATTTGCTAACGTTTCATGTTGACAGAAGGTTGAAATTAGAGGTATTTTCTAAAAACATTTATATGATTTTTTAATGAACATTATATTTTAATTTGAATACAGAATTATGTTTAATTATTATTACCAAACTACTAAAATTTGACTATTTGAATATTTTTTGATCTCCACTATGAATGCTTCTTGGTAAAATCTAGGTATAGCAGTGAAATCACCTGCCAATGGGAATTAATATTTTCAGCAAAGGATTACTAGAATTTCAAAAACCCCCAACAAATTCCTTTATCCCAATAAGTAATTCAGTAGTCACATTTTTTCAAGGCACAACAATGATATGACATGTTCTTCAGTGCCCAATACCGATGATTTTACCCCTAACAATGTTCTGTAGAGTCTATCGGGTTTTAAAATGGAGGTGAGTAAAAAAATAAATTTTATTTTACTTGGAAGGTTCCTATCAAATGTGATGTCAGTAATTATGTTGATAACATTGAAATGGTAATTCCATTTGATGGAATGGATCTAGTGATTATTGATAGATTAATACATTGTGATGGTTATGAATATGAATTGCATAGTCGGTCGAAAAATGTGTTATTTGGTCAGGTTTTCTTAAAGAATGCACTGCTTTACAGGAGCTTGATTATCTATGTTATTGGTACTACCAATTTATACCTTCCATTTTCCTTAATATTGTATGGACTTTTCTACTTTCTCTTCTATTGTTTTGGAAATTTAATATCTTTGCTAATGCCTTTTTGGGAGGCTAGTGACATAATAAGCTATTGTGTTAATATGAAATTGTATGTTTTTCATGTATACTGGAGTTGAACTGTACTATGTTTCCTTGATTTTATTTGAGTTGAAGTGTCGATATGATTTATGATTGAACTTTATTTTGAACTAGGTTTCCTAAAATTTGTTTGTTGGATGTGTTGTTAGGGCTGCGAACTTCATATTCATGAGGTGGTTCTTATTTTTAGAGAGTCCAACAGAAAATGTATTTGCTAAAAGATTAATAAACTAAGTGTGGGGGAGTGATCAAACTAAAAATTTAACAAATTTTTATATGAAATTCATTGTTTTATTCCCTCAAATTCCATTAAAATCCATGGAATTACTATATTTTAAAATTTTGTAATATTCTCTATGAATAAAATAAATTTTTATTGAGTTTTTAATTTTAGTGATAACCATTTTATGTTTTCATTAATTAAATGTGTTCTCATATATTTTCATTCAGTTTGTGAGGATTATTTTTATCCTTCCATTGATTTAGGGGTATATTTCAATGCATATGTCAATGATAACACTAGTGGTATGAGAGGAGGTGATAATGATGTTTGTATTTTTGATGGAGATGATAAGGGTTGTGATGGTTCTGGTGATACTGATATTGAGGTACATTTTATATGTAAATTTTATTCTTGGTTTATACATTGTATTTTATCATATAATGATGTTAGTGTTTGGAAGATGTTGTAGTGTATACTTTTTAGGGTTTTTTGGTATTAGAATTTCATGTTAATAGAGGATAGTGGTAGTTCCAATTAAGTGTTTTTGATTTGATAGTCTTGTTGGGGTTTATATGTTTCTTGACATTGCATTACATTACGAGTGGCTGGTGTTTTTTAGAAGAGTGTAGGGTACGAAGTGCAATACGGATGGTGTTTTTTTATTTGTTGATTTTAAAAGGGTTCAGGGTGGTATAGAGTTGGTTATTTTATTTGAATTTTATATTTTAGTAGGGTGCACGGTGGTTTTATCATGGTGAAGGGTGGTTTTTTAGTAGGGTGAAGGGTAGTTTTATTATTTGTTGATTTTAGCTAGGTTCAAGATGTTTTTTTATTTTTTCATTTTAGTAGGGTGCAGTAGATCTGGTATTTTATTTGATTTCTTGATTTTAGTTGGGTGCAAGGTGTAGTGGAGATGGTGTTTTTTATTCTTAAAACTGGAGGTTGTAGCTGCATTTGTAAACTATTATAGTATACTTAGTGTTTTTTATAGAAAAAAGCGGATGTAGAAATGGTTGTAAACCGTATTAGTGGGCATATTTCCATGTTTTTAACCATGTCAATAGGTCCATATACGTGGTTTCCAACCTCAGATATATAATATATACGAATTATCTATATCCATGATTAAAAATCATAGATATAGGTGTATTACAATGGTGTAAACCATGGATATAGAATTATATCCATGGTTTAAACTATGGCTATAGTCGTGGACCTATTTCCCCACTAATAGGATCCACATTTCACCAAACCATGGTTATTACCTATATCCACAGTTTCATCGGCTATAGCGATAGTTATAAACTATGGCTATAGCCTGAATTTCTAGTTGTGAATGTGGCTCTAGAAAATAAAATACTATCATCCAAAAAGAAGAGGTGGGAAGTTGGGGGCCACGAGAGACACTTGATGGAGATATTCCCTAAATTCATATATATATATATATATATGATATATATAGTAAATTTTGTATTGAATGAAAATTATGATTTTCATGCACATATAGGTATATTATTTTATGAAACAAATGATTTTCAAAAAATGATAATTACTTATAATTTTGTGATTCACCAATATATGTTATCATTAAATGAAGTTTTTTCATGATTATAGGAAAATTATAGGGAGTACATGAATAAGATGAATTCATGAATGAACTGTGGTACTTATTCATGGGATTCAACAAGTAAATAAATGAGAGGATATTCAAGGAGAACCCCTGATTTCCTATATATTATATTGTCATATAATGGTAGTGGTTAGGGATTGAGATCCTTATTCATGGTTGATAATCACTAACTTGTTGATCTCTTTCATCTTCATTCTTTCCATATATGGTACTGTCATACCGTTGAGAAAATGTGATTCCCATCTGAACATTAGATGATTCAGATCAGTTTGTGTATACCTATGGGGGTGGGATACTTTTATTTTCCACTTTATGATCT
Organism: Viscum album; assembly: GCA_963277665.1. NCBI lineage: Eukaryota > Viridiplantae > Streptophyta > Magnoliopsida > Santalales > Viscaceae > Viscum > Viscum album. The sequence continues at coordinate 1,538,876,063 of OY728138.1, forward strand.
CCCTCAAACTCATCCGAAGGAGATCAAGATGTATGCTAGATTAATAATATTTCTTCATTTTGGTATTTTACATAGATACATATTATATTGCATGGAAGTCCTTGTAAAAGGGTTTTAATCAATTTTGATTCATCTAATAAATGTTATTATATTTTAACAAAACCATTTGGTGGTATAAAATGAAACAAATGTTTAGTTTTATGAAATAATGCATGGAAATAAAGAAGAAATCAAAAAAAACTGAGTATCTCTTTTCGTATTTTTTCAAAAATACAGAAAAGGAGATTACCCTTACGTACTGTGCTAGGTAAAGGTAACCCAATACATACCCTTACATAGAGTGGTCTGCATAAGGTTCATATCACCTTACCCTTATCTAGATCAGTCATTATAAGGGTCACCTGATCTTACCTTTACACACAAAGGGTTACGTAAAGGTAACCGCTTCGTTTAATCTTATGTAGTGAGGTTTTCATAAGGGTCATACCCTTAAGAAGAATTAATGAATAAGGGTAATCTATTTGTTACTTTTATCCAAATGGATTTCATGAAGGTAGTACCCTTATGCAGTGGTTCTAGGAGGTCGTGTAAAGATAAATTGAGACCAAATCTTATGTCAAGCATTCACTTAAAGGTAATATCATTAGTACCCTTATGCATAATGAGTTTCATAAAGTTAATATTCATATTACATTTATACATTGCTTTTATATTTAAGTTTTTTAATGGTATATTGTGACTTGCCTTCACATAAGGACTTTTAGATGGCATATCTAAGGGTATAATGATTTTCCATTGCATAGTAATACCCATCTACATAAGGGTAATCAATTTTTTTAAATTGTTTTAAAAAAATTATTGTTTAAAAATATTTTAATGGTTTATAAAATGTTTATAAATCTTTATAAAAGTTATTTTGGGATATTTTAATTAATAAAAGGTTTATAAATTAATTAATTATAAATTTTTTATAATTAATCAAGTTTTTATGAAACATTTTATTCCAAAATATTAAAGTTAATATTTGAAATAACTTTTAATGAATTAAATGGATATTTTTTTGATATTAAAATTAAATTGATTAATTATAAAACCTAAGAAATAATTTATAAAGGGTTATAAAATATGAAATAATGCCAAAATATAAAAAAAATTAATTAAATTATGAATTATTCATAAAAAAATATACTGAATTGTTCAAAATAAAATGGGGATTTATTTGGATTTTATCTAAGCCACATTTAATAGTGTTTTTATGATTAATATTTTCAAGGTTTAAATAATTATTAATTTTATGATATTTAGATTGTTTTAAAAAATTACATAATAGAAATTGAATTGTAAATTTTTTATAGTTCATAAAATTCCATATATTTAAAATGGAAAATTACATATAATGATTAATATGAAATAGTTCACATTTGAATGAATATAAAACTTTTATGTTAATAATTATTAAATTTCCATAATTTTAAATCTAAAATTAAAAATTTGTTTATAAATCGATTTTATTTATTAATTGTTTATAAATTATTATATAATATTTAATTATATAAATTGTTCATTTATTTAAATGGCTATTCTCTCTTTTATTCATATTGATATGTAGCATCTAGTTTTTTGTACCAAATAAAATTCAAAATCAATTTGAATTTTTTGTTGGTGAATGGGCCATTTTACAAATTGACATTCAGAATGAAATTATAAGATTCAAAATGCTTAAATTTGTTGTTTTTAGACATTTCTAATGGGCCAATGGGTTATTATCAGGTTCGATTGAGTTCTGGGATTGTTGGTCTCGGAAACATTAATAATAAGAGAAACTGGACAAGGCCCACAGTTTGTTTGAAATGGTACAGACCTCTAGCTAAAACTGTACGGTCTGCTTAGACGGGCTAAGGGTGTCTCATAGTTTTTTTACCATTTTCACCATGGTAAACAGTCATGCACTATGTTGCAGGTTTTAGATAGATGTAAAAAAAATAGTTTTTTAATGGTTTCCAAAACCATGTGTATGAACCGTGTGACCTCCCTCTTGAGGAAGTGGCTCTTTCATGATTAGGGCATAGTTTGGAAAACTATGTGGCCAAACCATACACCTCATTTAATGGGCTGAAATTCCCATTTCCCCTACCACCTTCTTATTTATTTAACTATTTTTTCTCCCTTATGCACTACTCCTCTCCTACATCCTTGAGCTCCCCTAGTCTCCTCTTCTAGGTATGGAAATATCTCTCTCGAATGTTCTTTGGTTTGAATGTTGTTAGTTTCATTGAATATATGTCAATAATTCTAAAAATAAACTTCCCTATAATCTTACTTTATTTCACTATATCTTATTTTATATTTTAATGAACTAATTAACACTATTTTTTCACATGTTCATTTGTTTCTTAAATTTATCATGAGCCGGACCAAATCAGGCCATGATATTGGACGTGCGAGTCATCCATGGTATGAGGTAGTTATTCTACTTTATTTCCCAAAGTTTATTTGCATTCTATATGGTGAACCATTCAACTGTGTGTTGTAACCTTATAAATAATCCTCTAGCTTGTTAAATAAATTAATGTAAATGGTTTATCATTTCATTGGTGACCTTATCTTACAACAGAACCCATCATTGAGGTGGTTTTATTATTAGGATCCACCCCTTGGGTGTGCCCACCTTAAATAGAATATTTTTCCTGGCCTTGAGATTTTAACCACCATGTGCACATGTTTGTTTCACTTGTAATAAATTCCATAATTAATGAATTGAGTTAATATGAATGGTTAGACAAGATTTTACACATTTTTTCTTGATTATTTTTCTCGTACTTAATTTCTCGTGTTAAAATTATTATAGAATTTTTTTAATCCCAATGATTTATGATTATTTCTTATGATAGGTTCCCTGTACTTATGCCTTATGACTCATTTCTCACAAATATTTCTTATTCCTTTCCATGTGCCTTATACTCAATCTTATTACCTAGTGATTTGGGATTAATTTATTATTACATGATTGTTGGTCTTGAATAAAATGCTTGGGATAATATGAGTATCTTTCCTTATACATTATTCCTTTGATGGATTGTGAATGTAAATTCCATGCCTTGCATGGATACAGGATGAGATTGAACAAGGGTCCTGACATAAGGATTCTGTGGATGGGCTCATCATGCTTCATTATGGATCGGATTGATGTGCCATGATAGACACGTGGCTTTCCTTATATGAGCTCTCTATGTGGTTTATTATACTCTTGAGTGACACTGGTTCCCTAAGGGAGAAATCATGTACAAACTAATTATCAATACGTTTATACCATTCCCTGGGTTACACTCAATCCCCTATGTGGATACCTAGTATGGACCTAGAGGAAACCATGCCAAGAATGATACACAATATGTTGTATGGGTCTCCTAGGATGGAATCTGTGGTATTGGTTATATCAAAGGCTTCTATATCAACCCTTGGGATTCTATTATGGATCACCTCAGATGTTATTAGGATTCCATTACTATATTTGATGAATTTATTTCTTGGATTACATGTGATTCATTTTTATTCAAAAATGTACATACCATATTACTCTTACAGATTCCATTGCTTCAGACATTTGAATTAGAAAAAAACCATGTAGGATTGGCTGGGTTTCCATTTAGGATCCCAGACTGATGTTTTATTCATTTATTTATCACCTTATATTCACCTATATTAGTACACTGTTAATTTTATAGTGCATGAACGAGATTGATCTAGAAATCGATGGTGGTGGCCTATTGGGATTATATCTCACACCCTTCTCGGGCTTCCATTGCACTGGGTTACCATAGTAAATATTCATGTTTTATGTTTCATGGATTTATTCCTTGTATTGTGTTGTGTACTTATGATATAGGGAGAAAAAGATAGATCTAGTAATCATAATGCTTATGTAGTTAGACTTTGGGTTCTTATTCATTTTATTATATTGTATTTCTTTTTTCAGAACTGCTTGTATCTTGTATCATCATCTAAATATTCTTGCATTATTGTACATATTGGCGTAGGCCAGTTTGTTTTATTCAGTCATTATAATTATCATCCACTATTTTAAATGATTTTTTATATCTTCTATAATTTTGTGAGATTCTGATCATGGGGGTATACTCTCCCAACTGTACCACCATTAGACCCTTTCTACTAGTCGGAAACCTCTAGCATATATGGAGGCATGCTTGAGGTCATATGAAGATTGATCTGGCTACTTGTTATGTGGTTAGTCAAGTTTGAGAAATTACAAAGTGTTATCAGAGCCTCATTTTTTCTTAGTCTTATTGTTTTGGGCTAGTAGATAGGATACTAAGAAAGTATCAGCACTTAAAAAATTTCAATGCCTCAGAATGATCAACCCATGTATGGGAACAAGTCCATGTGGCCAAGGATGGGATATTCATTCTTGTTTCTCATTGTTACAATTGATTATTCTTTCACATTGAGTGATTGAAGTATTTTTTTTCTTATTAATCTATGAGATATATAGCATTTTCTATTATCCCAGTATGATAAGTAATTATCAATTCATGAATTATGATGGACACAAATAAATTCAAATATCATGCATATTTCATGCAATTTAGACTTCATTGTTATGCTATTTGAAGTTTTTATGTGCTTTGTATGTTATTTTCATACTCATTATCTGCCATGAAAGGTGCATTTGGTAATATGAATATCTTTTAATTGCTTAGGTATTTCATTGCATGCTTTTGTACAACATGTTAGAGTGTTTAATTAATATTCCTTCCTTTATTATTATACCATACATCCATGATTTTACTGTTATTATTAGAATATTTTTTGGGATTTCCTAGTTATGTAGTAGCCTTCCATGGCTAATTATCATTATCCTCTATTTTTATACCTTGTAAAACCGTATTTAATTGTTATGTTTAGAATTCATAGTTTTAAATTTTAAAATGTATAATTGGTTATTAAGGTGATAAAATCAAAATAAATATTATATTCCCACATAGATTGTGGATGAAATCCTATTTGAAAATCCAATCATCACATATTTGGTCCATGAACCATTAGTTTCATAGGATGAAACACATTGTTTATGATTACATGGGAACTAATTTTAATTTATGAAGTGTGTGGGAGATATATAAAATTGGGAGATAGTGACCCATATAATCAAACCATTATTGATGTTCTTTATATACTCAAATAATATTCTATAAATATTAAAGGTATTAAATTTTCCTTTATCCTAAATAAATTGGTTTCGGTTAAATTGGATCCTTCCTACAATATATAAAGTGTATGGAAACTTTTCTAATTTAGGAGTGTTAACCCATATAACCGAACAATTTTTTATGATACTTAAATACTTAGAGACTGATGAGTAAATATTAAATATTTTGTTCATTAAATGAATCGGTTTCCTCATCAAGGATTACACCTTTATTATTTGGGTATAATGACCCATATGTATATATTCTTAAATGCACAACTAGAACCAAGTAGGTTAGTTGGGGCATGTTGCTTATGAAATGAATATTCTAAGGGTGTTTTTAAAATATAAATGCATAAATTACTTGGATAGTTCTATTTGAACCTAGTATGGATTGATGGGACCCTTATAGGTCACCTTTTCTTTCGGTGTACCTTAGTGCTTAACCCATGGGGGTGTGCTTATGCTATTTAGTGATGGTAATTTAGTGTGTTTTCAGCCATTTATATGGTTTTACATATAATATTATGGTGGAATATTACTTGACGAACACCTCTTTAATGAATAAACAAAATTAATATGCTTTGAGTTTTATTTGTATGAGTCCTTTGTTAATTAAAATTCCAATTAAAACCTAAAGGTTGTTTTCCTATATAGATTGTAATTGAAATTATCTTTAACTAAGATGATTGTAAAATCTTATAGATAAATGAGTGGTGTTCAAATAGGTTATATGAAATTAATGGCCTAATTTTTATGGAGTGTCTATAAATAAATAATGATTACAGAGTAAGTTTGATAAACACATTCTTTGTGCCTAGTGACATCTTCTAAATAAAGTTCCTTGCATAATTTTTTTTTCTAGCTTGTAATTGATGTTAGTTTGAGCCTTAAAAATACTTTAATAATTAAATAAAAATTTAGGTAATTATAAATATATAACCTTAAGTGGTGTTTATGTTTCAACCCTCGAGTAAGGGAAGTTTAAACCTTTCCTAAAAGTTTCCTTGAGTAGCTTCCTTGAAAAGAGAATGTGACCATTACATATATGAATCTTTCTATATTTCTTGAACCTAAATGATAGAATCTTAATCCTAGTGAAAATTTGTTGGTGTTACCTCATTTTAGGTCGATACTTTGAGTTTTTATAAGGGTCTATCCCAATGTAGGAACTGCCCTCAAATCCTTAAAATCCATGCAAAATTCTATGATCATTCTGACGAGTGGTACTATTTAGGTGTCGTTTTCCATGTAGGTCACTTAGTTTCCAAAATGGAACCCTTGTTTTAATGGCTATTCATGTGTTATTTTTAATTTTTTTTATGAGTATTAGAATTAAAAAATGCTCAGTTCTAATAGGGTATTCATGCCAAGGAAATTTTTGACCGCTTAGTGGATCATGTTACCCTCATTTTTCTACTTATTTAGTGTTGAATGACTCAAGAGGTTTTTAGGTGGTTTTGTAGTTTTATAGAGAAATACATCTCTGGTTTAGTTCTTTTACATGGTATATTAGATACTTTAATGCATAGGGATAATAATCCTATGGATTGTATCATAGATGTTCTATTTTCTTTGGTGATCTCAGTATAGTATGAATCATTATACATGGTACTATCGATTTGAGGAATGGTAGAATTAATTGTTTGAGTTTGGTGGAATCTGTAAAGGCCATGATCTATGATGCATTGATCACGAGTGATCTCCAAAGTAGGGTGACCTAAGCGTCCGAAAAAATCAATCTCGTCCCAATGCTCGAGATGATGCCTTGGAGGACCGGGTGTCATGACACTGTTAGATAAGGTGTTTTGTCTCTTATGCATAATGATATTGTGTGTGTGTGTGTGTGTGTGTGTAACTCAAGAAGAGTGTCTCACATACATCTGAAGTAATATTTGGCCTAGTGATCTTGTAAGGGGATAATATATTTTTCCTTTTGGTTTAACTCATGTTAAAGTTTGTTGGGAACCTATAAGACCTGTGGCCAGTGGTTGATGGTGCTTCCCCCATGGGATGAGATCCCTTTTTCAGAAGATACAATGAATAATACACTCTTAAGGTATGGATAATCATGTTATAAGTGTATTAGTATGTCCTCCAAGAAAAGGGAGTGCAACTGTGGAAAGAACATTTGGAAATAATTGGTCATCATTAAAATACCCTATGGCTGATAATATTTTGTTTTAAGTCTATGTTTTCAATAGAGCATAATATTTTTGTTGTTGAATGTACACCCATCCTTTTAAGACATTGTTTGTCATTTATGGGCCTTAGTGGTTGTTCTTGAGTGATTGTGGGATGCCTTTGGTAGTAAAGGAATTTTCATCAGTGAATGATGATATGTTGGTAGGTGATGCCAAGACTTTTAAAAGAAAATCAATGTAAGAGGTTCGATTAACTTTTCTAAAATTATTTGGAAAGGTTGGTTTGAAAATATACTAAGAACTTTGACCTCATGGTAGTGGGAGTGTCTTGGGTCCTTTTTGGAAACCGTTCAAATCCTCTTAGTGTAATCTCAACTAAATAATGATCATGTTCCCTTTCATGAGACTGTTTGGGTACACCGAGAGAGAATTAGTTATATTAAACACTAAATTCAAAGGGATTTGGCCTTGATAAATTGTCTCTATTAGAGTGAACTCTATAATTATGGATGTCCTTGGATGCATGGTTAGTCTTGAATGATACCTATGTTCTGAAGTAGGGACACAATGGTCAAACTCATGGACACTAGTTATTTCCCATTGACATGTTTTCTAGATGGATGCCACTTTGGACTTACTCCGCATTCTTGGTATGTGGATGTTCATCTTGGTATCAACATCTCTCTTTTAAGCATCATTTAAGGTTTACCTTGGATGAGCTTCTTAGAAACATGTCAATGATCCAAGGTTACCCTAAACCACATTCAGTATTAGATGAGTTGATTAAAAAGGGTAGTGATACAAGTGTGTTGGATCATGTATACGCCCATGATTGGGTCAAGGCATGATGGATTAAATAGATTTTTTAGCTAGAGGCATCACTAGAAGCCAGTTATGGGCCTCGGTGAGCATGCTCAAAGACATTTTTTGAGGTTACAACATCTAAATGTATTGGTTCAAGATTTTGGAGTACACCAACCATCTAAGTAGAGAATTTTTAGAATAGTTGGCCAAAAGTGTCTTGAATTATCTCTTTTCTATTTCAGTGATAACAGTCGGAGAAGGTTAGTTTCAGGCACATAGTTAGGTTAAGATGGGTGTGGCACAAAAGTTGTCTAAATCCTTAAATGGTGGATAGTTTGACCTCACTAAATGAGGTCAATCTGGATTTAAACATTTTATTGAGACAGGAATCATGCTGTGAGCATCACCAGAATACTACAAGCATCCCTTGGGAGACTACTCTAGCAGTGTTGATATCATGAATCAAAATTAGCCATTAAAATGCTAGAAATCATGGTGAGAATGAACCATAGGCCAAATAATTAATAGGAAATGAATTAATAGTGTCTCTAGATTGATGGTCTCAACTAAGCTCTATTTTGATGTTCAATATATAGAGTAGGAATTTTCTAGAGATTCCATGGTTTATATGTCATGTGTAAAAGAGAAGCATAAATGTGAATTATGAATTTTCAAATATAACGTGGATATTTAAAAGACAATTCATGACCTTAGTAGGTTGGGTGATTCCTTTGTTGTTTACTAAGGTTTCTTAGAGATGATAATTTTTAGGTTGGGGAGATTATAGCATCACATGTTTTTGGTCAAAATGGAATTCCAAAGGAATTTCAATTTTTTTTTGGTGAATTGTCTATTTTACAAACTGGGATTTGGAAATAAATTATGAGATTTCAAATACTTAAATGTGCTGTTTTTAGAAATTTATAAATACATGAGGGATGTCTTATGTGGTCCATCAAGTTTTAGGAGTGTCAGGCTCCCAAACATAAAAAATAGGGGAAACTAACTTTAGCGCATGGTTTTTCTAAAACCATGAATCCCTCTTACTAAAACTATGCAACCTTCTCATAGGGACTGAGGGTTTCACATATTTTTGTCTCACCATGTACACTAGGATTCATGTCCATATTCCATGCTACAAGTTTTGGATAGTGGGGAAACACAATATTTACACACGGTTTCCTAGACAATGCAAATGAACTATGCGACCTCCCTTTTGAGGCAGTGGATCTTGGGCGGTTGGTGCATGGTTGGGCCAACTGTGTGGACAAATCATGTGCCTCATTTAATGAGTTGAAATTTCAATTTTTCCCCTCTATCATTTTTATTTCTTTTCCTCCTTTTTTCTCCCTTGCATGCAGATCCCCTCTTCCATTCGTGAGGTACCATATTCACATCTTCTAGGTATGGAATGATCTCTCTAGAATGGTCTCCAAATCGAATGTCATCAATTTTAATTGATAGTTATGTATATGTCTATAAATCAACTTCCCTTTAATCTTGTTTCATTTAGAAATGTCATGAAATATCTCTGCACAAACCGTTCCACCCTATTTTTAGGGTGTTCATCTATTTATTTGATTTCTCTCAAACCAGACCAAATCAGGCCTTGATATTGGATGTGTTAGTCCCCCATGTTTAAGGTATGTGGTATATATTTTTTCTTTATGTTTCATAGCATTATATATAGAATTTATTTGTTCCATGGGACAAAACCTTCTGAATATTCTTTTACCTTATTAAATAAATTAATCTAAATGGGTTCTCATGTCATTAGTGACCTTATACTACAAAAAACAAATCCTTGGGGGTGTTTTCCTTATCAAGAGCCACCCCTTGAGTGTTCCAACCATAAATGGACTATTTTCCCACAACTTGAGATGTTAACTGCCTTGTGCATATGTGTTTTTTACTTTTAATAAATGAAATAATTAGTGAATTGAGTTAAGATGAATAGTATTCCACGAGTTTCCCAATTTTTTTCTTTATGCTTATGCTCATACTTCATTGCCCATTCTTAATTTTTTATGCACATTGTTTATCCCTATGCTTTATGTATATGTCTTAATTCATGTTCCTTATTCTTATGCCTTATGCCTCATTTCTTACAAATTTTATTATGCCTTTCTATGTGCCATATACCTCACACTTACTACTTAGTTCTATGTGATTTATGCTATATTAAATGATTTTTGGGTTTGAATAAAATGCATTGGCTAGATTTCTTATCTAGTTTTATATGTTATGCATTGTTCATGGATTGTGATTTTAAATTCCATGCCTTACATGATTACAGGTCGGGAGTGAACATGATTCCTGACATAAGGATATTATGGATGGGCTCATTGTGCTTCATGATGCACTATCTTAATGTGCTGAGAGAGGCCCTTGGCTTGCCATATAAGGGATCTGTAATCGATTTATTATAATCTTGAGTGACACTAGTTACCTAGGGGTGTAACCATGGATTTACTCATTGGGAATATGGATATATCATGCCTCAGGTGATACTCGGTCCCCTATGTAAGATACTTGGTATGGACTTAGAGGTTACCATGCCAAGAGTGATATAAGGGACATCATATCGGTCACCTTGGACAGACTCTATGGTATTTGTTATATCGAAGGATCCTGTAGTTACCCTTAAGATTCCATTATGAATTTCCTTATATTAGACCAGGGTGTCATTAATGGATTTGATATATTACTTTCTTGGATTATGTGTGATGAATATTTATTCAACTATGTGAATACAATTTTACTATTATAGCTTCCCATGGTTCAGACATCCGACTTAGGTAGAAGCATATAAGATTGGTTAGGTATCCACTTAGGAACCTAGACCAAATTGTTATACATATATATCACCTTCTATTCACTTATTTTGGTACACTATTTATAGTTTACAAACTGAATTGATATAGACACCATTGGTGATGGACTACTAGGATTATATCTTACACTCATCTTGGGTCACCATTACAGAGTGGTACCCAAGAAGATAATCATTTTTGTAGGTCCATGGATTTATTTCGTGTGATGTGATGGGTACTTAGGATCTAGGGAGCCTAAGGCTGAGCTAGTACTCAAGATTCTCATGAAGTTATCCTTTGGGATCTTATTCGTTTTATTGTATTTTATTTCCAATTTTACCCTTTCTTATATCTTGTAGCATCATCGGAACATGGATTCCTAATTTTACATACTGGTGTTGGCCATTTTATTTTATTCAGTTAGTATATTTATCTTTCAATGTTTATGTTATTGTTTATATATTATATGCCACTATGAGACTCTGATCATGAGGGTATAGTCTTCCCACAGTACCATCATTAGACCCTTACTGCTAGTCGGCAACCTCTGGCTTATGGGGAGACGTGCTTAAGGCCATGTGGAAAATGGTATGGATATTGAATCTATGGTTAGTCTGGTCAGGATGTTACATTATATATTTTTATATAATTATTGGTGTATTATTTAATTTAAAATGTTAAAATAATAATAGGATAGGGCCTTGCATAACATTCTAGGAAAGTATATATAATGAATTTAGTATTTCATCTATCATGACCTTAGTTTGTAACTAAAGTTATGAACATGAAATTAGTTGTTGAATATTTTTTTCACATATTAGGTTTTAGATTTTTGATGAATTTAGTTATCTGTTGAGTAATGTATCCCTAGGTAGAGGGACTTTGAGATGATATACATACTTAATTGGAGGCCTATCCTTGTCAAGGTTGGTGAATGGGGTTGGCTATCTATCACCCTAGTCTTACACACATGGATAAATCTCTTCCTTTACATGAAGTCTTCATGTACCTTATACATATGATGTATCTAGATATGTATGAAAATTTTGACTTCTATTTTTGGGTAAGTAACACAAACTTGTGGGTTTTGTAAAGAGTTATAAATCAAAATGGTTTGAACATATTTATTATGTGGAGGAAATATTATTCCAAACTAAATTACTACAAGAATAAATATATAAAATGGGATAAAATGTGTTAATATTATGTGATAAAATCCACTTTAAATACCAAGTGTGATATTTCTTTCGAAATAGCACAGTTCATGACCTCGATCATCCAATTGAGTAAGTCATAACTAGGTGCACCTAGATTATCCTATGTAAGCCAAGAAATTATGGGTAACAATGAATTATCCTTGGTTAGTTCATGCCATAGCTAGGTGCCCCTATATTTTCCTTTGTTAACATTTTCTTGGAATTTTTTTTGCGTTAAACTAGTCATGAGACCATAATAGGATTATAATACTAGAGGAAGAGAGTTGGGTATATATATATGATGGATTCAGAAAAAAGATTTGTACTCCAAACCATCCAAGAGTCACAACTGTTGTGATTGGGATTATTACCTACCGAAATAATTATGTGGTGAGAGAAACACCATAATAGACTCATTTATTAGAGAAATATGGAACTTGGACCACTAATAGATATATTTTATTTTATAAGGGTTATTTATTTCAGTGGGTTCCCATTTAATAAAATTCCTTATTAAATGGTTAATAATACATGATTCTCATCTGATTAGAGATTCAATTGTAGATAATATCATCATCAACATCAATAATTTTTTGAAATTAATCCTTATAAGGATAAGCTTGATGTAAGTTACTCATAATAATAGTAACTAAATAAAATATCATAAGAAAGATTCGTAATTTAAGAAATATTCTTAAGGAAACATATGAGTTTCAAAATAGTTCCATCCTTGGTAACCAATTTATGAAACTATTGAACAAGTGAATCTAAATTCTTATAGAAGCATATAGTGATTCATTTATGGTTTGAAAGGAATTAGATGAGAAATTACTAGAGAAATATTAGTATCCCTTAATATGATTGGGTACATCAAATTTTAGTATCATATACTCAATATTATTAGGCATATAATATTTAATGTGATTTAATATATTGATGAATCAACAAGACAAAGGGTTCTATTAAATATTTATAAGTAATAGAAATCAATTCTATCATTATAATAGATGCATGATATTGACAATATGATCTAAACATGTTGTAAATATTTATAATGTTAGAAGATGAAAATAATTGATGGTTGATGTTTTATTTCATGTAATGAAGCAAAGGAGTTTCTCCATAAATAACTTGGATGCTTCAAGATTTGATAAACTCACCATAATATGTGTATTTTATCTCATTATTAAATTTTAAAGAGCATGATTTTTTTTAAGAAAATTAGATATGGTGTTTTTGATACATAGAGCTACGATTTGTCCATTTATACAATATTGTTTACGGGTGGACTAAAAATTTATTGTTATGGTTAGGGAATTTATACTAATGTCATATATGGAAATTTTATGACAATATGATTGAATTAATAAAAAATATACATGATATTATCAATGTGTTGGGAATATATTTGAACTAGGAATATGATGTATTGGTTCTAAATTACAGTATAGATAGTACAGGTAGGTAAATTTTCAAATTGGAAGAAGAAAGATTGGTTGAGAAGTCCAAACATGTTTCTTTTAGAAGCTAATAAAGGGAATTTAAATATACGTTTCTCATTAATGAATTGTAATAATTCAATATGATTTGATTATTTGATATATACCAGAAAGAGTTTATAAACTTCCATGAAATTTCCATTTCATGTATAAATATTTTTGAAATTAATTATTAATTTTTAAATAGAACATGATACTGAATGTATAGTCTATAAGTGTTTTAAATATACAACAATTAAAAATAAAATGAATAGTTGTTTGAACATGTAGTTTATGTTAATGAAGAAATGAGTTTCAACATTTGAATATAAATGATAGTGTCAATATCAGATGAATCTATGTAAAATATGTGTATCTTCATCGCATTTAAATTATATGACAAGAGAAGTTTTTTGTTTACAAAGGGTTGTTATAAACAACATGAGATGATTTATTGAATACCCATTGTTTATGATTCATCAATTTTATATAAAATGTTTTAACAAATATATATAGAGAAAATTTTATATATAGGATAAAGTTTTTATTGAGTTATTTTTCAAAATATAATGGAATGTGTTCTCACATTCTATTGAAATTATTTTTTAATAAAGTCATATTTTTAAATAAAAATGTTCCAAACACATAGGATACCATATATAATATTGTTGTTTGTTTAATATTCCAACTAAAAGGAAATAAAGGTTATTTATTAACCCAAAAAGTTTTTTTTGTATCTTAGCATGATATTATGAAGAGAATATAATGTATAAGAGGCTAGTGGGAGATGTTTGGACTTGAATAAGCTCAAATTAAACATATTAATAATTTCACAAATTTAAATTGATAGTGAATTTTACTAAATATACCAAGTTATAATGTATTGGTAAACAATAATCTAAGTATTAAAATTATTTCAAGGAAACATTTTGATTGAATAGTATTCCAAGGATGATTATGATGAACTTATAAATAGTTATAAGAAGAAAATTGAAGTTAACATCATAACATTTAATATTATTAAGCTATGAATTTCTAATGTGATCAAGAAGTTGAACAGTTGCAAATAAGATTCCTAAGTATAACCATTTTTCAAACTGGAATACTTCATATATTTTTCTAAATAAAGTTTTTAGTGGGAAAGTTCTATCATATGAAAGTATAGAGATATGAAATGGATTATATATGATGTAATGTGTTAAAAAATCCTATAAAGGGTAGAAAAAATAAGGTTGATTTGGTAGTTTATCATATATGACATGATACATAAATTCTTATGTTGGTTTCCTTAAATATTCTTAAAGAGTTTTAGAATATTAAAATGCATCGGATTAAATTAAACCTCCATTTTATCAATATTTCATGTTGGATAAATAAATTTATATTTAGATATACATTTCATGATGTATAATTATAATTTACCTCTAAATATACTACTTTGAGTTTATCCCTAACTGATTTTTTTCCTTTAATATTATAAGCTATGATGTAAAGTTTTGGTTAGAATGAGTAGGATTCTTGTATAGTGATACAGAATATTCTAATGAGTCACAAAACACAGAATATGATTCATTGTGTGTTCTTGATGACCTACTATGTATACCACATAGAGTGTCATACTTATGACTTAGGCATTCTAGGGGTTCATGGATCATATTTGAGTCCCCACTACCTATGGTTAGTGAAATAGCTAGTATGATAGCCTTTATACTTGGACAACCTACTTATTAAAGTCTATATATTGACATAGTTATTACGGGTTTGGTTGGGTATGTTTTCGATCATGTAATCAGCTGGAGATTAACCATGATGGAATTTTTCCTCTCATATGAAAAGTATGACATCTAAGACCTCAACTGAGATAGACTGTGGGAGTGTACAAACACACCTGTATATTATGTATATATATTTGTATAATTGACATGTGATTTGTTTATCCATAAGGATGAATGACATGTCATGTATTCATCGATCAGACCAGTCAACACTCTGAGATTCGAGAAAAAATCAGTTGGTTGTATGGGATTGACTTGCTCCATGTACTATAATCCCTCGACGTCTTATAAAAAAGGAAAATATAAGAATTCATATTTTCATATGATGTATACTAGTGGAAACATATATAAGGATACATGTTCTTGATGGAGATCACTCCATATCCATTTATAGTTTGAGTAGCATTGATTCTTTTCTTGTGGCCACTCATGTCATACATATATGGATCTGGAGATTTGTATTTTTTGTCAATGCTACAAAGTATTGTGGGGTTACACTTTTTGGTTAAATGAATGGGGATTGATTTTGACATATATATACTCTAAAAGTGATTTATAGTTAACAAAAAAAGTGTTTTAGATGTGCATTAACAAGGTATTACATGTGATGTAATATAAGGTGAAGTTAATGGAAAATTTCCATAAATGTTCTTGAAGATATCCAAAATATTTTTAGATATGGGTTTTTAAGTTACATTATATGATACAATATAAGGTGAAATAAAACTAGTTTTATTAGTATTTATAGAAAGTGTGAGATTTATGGGCATATATTCTAATTACATGTGTATATATATATATATATATATGATATAGATATGGTACATTTCATATTTCATATAAATTATTATTTTCACGCGCATAAGGGTATATAATTTTATGCAATATTCAATTGCACCAAAATGATAAAAAGTTATCATTTTATGTTTAATGAATGTTAGATATTATTAAATGAAATAATTTCATATTTATAGTAAAAAAATATAGTGTACATGAATATGATGCATTCATGAACTATCCATCGTATTCAAAAATGTGTTTTGACATATGAATAAATGTTAGGATAATCAAGGTATCCTTGATTACCTATATAATATACTACCATATGATAGTAGTGGGTGTGTATTCCAATATTCATGGTTGTAAAATATTCCCTAACCTATTTCTCCCTTTTATATTCCTCCTTTACATATGAAGTACAATCATAGCATAGATAAAAGATGAATTTCATCTGAATGTCACATGATTCAAATTAGCCTGTGGATACCTATGAAGGTGGGATGATTTTTTCCTTTTTGATCTCCCTCAAAATCATCCAAAGGATATCATTATTGATGATGTGGATCTTTATTATAAGGTACACCATATTTACAATATTTCTTTGTTTTTTTATTTTACATAGTTTTATATTATCTTTCATAGAGATCCTTAGAAAATGGATTTAATCACTTAATATTAATCTAATAATAGTTATTAGAATCTAAAAACCCCTTCAAAAAAATCTATAATCAGGAATAAGATTATACCTCACAACTCCTGAGCTGATATTAAAAAACAATTGTAAGATTGAAAAAAATGATGAAAGGGAATATACTTGCTAATGACCATGAGTAAGGGTGAATCTTTGGGTAAAATTTTCATTAACACAGATCTTAAAAGAAACCGAATTAACACACAAAATGATAAAAACCATCCTTTTATAAGGAAAACCATCTTACAAAGAAAAAAACACAAGAAGTATCAATCAACTATATCATATTCTTTAGTTATATCCAATTGTTGGGACTTGACACCCCTCATTAAAGAATAATGTGTTCTTGTAGAGAGTAAAATTTCATGGGAGATAATTGAGCTATCCTATATGAGCCTATTGGGAACAAATACACTTTTATTTTTAGAAAAATGGAAGTAAATAGACTTTAGAAGCTATTGTCTAAATTTTTTGTGAATATTTTATAGAAAACATTATACAGGATAATTACCCTAAACTACACAAACCTAGATGGATATTGTACCTTAGGAATAATATTTATATGGATATCATTGAAATTGATGATATCAACTTGTAATATACTAAAGTCCACTATAAGTATAGTAATATTGGGACCTACAATGTTCCAAAACTATTTAAATAAGTGAAAATGAAAATCATCTAGTCCACGGGCCTTAGTAGAATTGGTCTGCATATTCACATTAAAGACCTCATCATCATTAATGTCTTTAGAAATTTGTGGATTCATTGATGTAAAAACCACTGGAGAGATATAAGAGGAAACACCAAATGAAAAAGATAAATCAACAGCTAAATAAATAGCACACAAAAATCCCCTAATGTGATCTTGAATTTTACATTCTTGGGAGATGATACATCCATCGAGAAACTCTATAATTGAGATAAAATTATTTCTAAATTTATATGACACCCTCTAATGGAAATAAATCATATTATAGTCACCTTATTGAATGTGATATTTCCATTCCAACATAAAGAAAAATCTCACCTTGTCTCTAAGAGCAACATCCAACTCTTTTTCAAGTGCCACACAAAAGGAATGATCAGTGTCTAATAATGGGAGAGGGTGGAACTCCCTTAAATGATTATTAATACCATAATTATTTTCTTCTTGATTTTGAAATATATAATTACTCCATTATTTCAGGAAATCAACCAAATTACTGATTTTATGGAATAATTCAACATTATAAGAAAACCAATATGACATGAACACCTCTTTTCACTCACCATATTTCAACCACATACTTTCGATCATGAAAAATATTTCTTATTGAGCAAGAGGAATATAGTGATCTATATTATGAAAAAATGGAAAATGTTATGAAGAAACTAGGTAAATGTGAGAAATCTAGAAATAGTTGAAAATATTCATTTACCCATTTTACCTTAAGAATCAATCAAGGAATTTTGAAATTCTAGTATATTCATACTTACATAGAGATCACATAAAAGAGGTACCAGTGGATCCCAAATCCAAAAAATACATAGATAGAAACACATTCTAAAATTCAAATATCATATGAGAAGGCCTATAAAATCCCCCATTTTTTTCTTCCTTAAATGGAATCTCATTGAAATCCCCTTTAATCAAGATAGAACCCAGAAAAAAAATAATTTCCAAACTCTACCAACTCCCAAGACTTCTTTTTTTTCATCATTATTATGCTAACCATAGAACCCTGTTAATGTCCACTCAGGTGTACCAACTCATTTAGTAGATACAAAAATGTGATTATGAGTGAATATTTTAATCTTAACTTCAAGATCAGACTTCCAAAAAAAAGACTGCTTACATTTCATTGTCTTCCAACCGGTAGGATACCATGAAAGACCACTTTATAAATAATACCACATATATCCTTATTATATAACATGGGTTTTGATTAAAAACAATATCAAGGTGAAATTTGGAGCTTCAAAACATGAGTGATAAAATGTTCATGGGTTTATAAGCCCACACCAGGTCCATAAATATATTTCCAGTAAATTAGGAATGGATGGATCTCTCTAGCTTCTACCTATAGTTATTCACAATGTGATAATATTCCTAAAATATTCACACATATCTGGTGGACATTATATTCAAGGGAGTCATTATAAAACTTTTTATTATAATCTTCTTTTTCTTTTGAGGGCTTGGTATTAATTTCATTACCTAGTCCCCTTTCCATACCAATGGTTTCATTTCCCTTGATGTGAAAAATTTTAAAGATTAATCATTGATTAAATGGTTACAATTCACAACAAAGTAGATTCTAGGAGGTATATCTTCACCAAGGGACTCGAAATAGTTATTCCCCTAGCTTGAAATAGAGCACAACAATTCAAAAATAGAAATTATAAATACAATAGACAGGAATAAAAAAAGGTCAGTTAATTTATTTTTTTTATCACAAAATATAACACTTTGGAAAGGAATTAATTTGTATATTTATTTGGAAGATGCTTATTCCTCATAAGTTCACACAGGGTACTATCCCTCGATGTCGTTGGATTTTCTAAATGGAAATTAAATCCATCTTCACTCTCCATTTCCAAATAGTGATTCATATAAACTAATAGGCTTTCAACATAATAAGGCTAATATGATTCCCCTTAGTGTTTGAGGTTTGAGGCTGTAAGGTAATATTTTCAATAGTTTAGAAGGCATCCATGGAGAAAATCATTATCAAAGGAAGACCCATTGTAACCAATTCCAATTCTGTTGAACCATCATACCCTTATACCCCTTGGGATCTAACAATATTATCTCAGTCCTTACTTTATTAGGGAGGGGGAAAATAAGAAACCTAATGTTATCTCATATAACCAAAATAAAAACTAAAGGAAAACCTTCCCATAGAATTCATCTTTTTTATGCTACACACTTTCTGTAGATGGCCAACCTGTAAAAAAATAAACAATGATTAGAATTATTTATATTCAAATATGGCCATCTATTTCTTTTTTCAACATTTATACTATGTTTGGTTATATTTTAATAAAATAAAAACAATTATTTGATATTCTATTAAAGTGAGGAGGTTTTTTCCCTTTCGACCGTTCGAGGTTTTGGTGCTCTGCTAATGTGTATAACAACACTCGGGTCAAATCCTTGAAAATGATACTTTTTAATAGTGGATTGTTTTTAGTTGATTGTATTTTGATTACGGGTTTGTTTTTAGAGTTTAATTGAAATAATTGATTGATTTATTTATGTATGATTTAAAATTTTGATAAATATTGGGATGATTTCATTATTAGGGACTTAATCTTGTGATATCCCGAATCTTTTCTTTATATTGCATTAAATTAACACCAACTTCACAAGAAGATGTTGATTGGAATTCCTAAGTGTTAAGGATTTAATCCAAGCCATAACTTTACACAGGGTTCTAATATTAATTATATATTGTTTATGGTAGTTTATTTATGGTTCCAAAAATCCATATAAACCACATGTTAAACAAAGCATGCCATTAATCCATGACATTTTAAGTTTAACATACACAATGTGAATTTAAAGAATATTCATCGAAAAAAAGATCCCAATCACTTAAAATCCCCAAATTATAACTCACCCTAATGGTAGATTTACTTCTCCATTATTTTGGATAATAATATGGTTGTAATGTTTATGATGATGAATTTTATAGAGAAGAAAAAGAAAGGGGCAAGATAAGAGTGGTGCGCCAAACACACACAAAAATTGTGAAGTTGATGTTAAATATGGAAATTAGATTGAATAAAAAATAGAAGGAGAGAATGATTTTCAACTTAATTAAACTATTTAAAGAATATTAATTTTAAAAAATAGAATGTATATGATAATAATAGATGAAGAATAAGAAACATGCATTAAAATTTAATTTAAATGACAACAAACTTACATGATTAAAAATATGAAGAACAATAAATAAAATTAAACAAAGAGAGAAGGAAGAGTCTATCAAGTGAAAAATTGAGTATGGAAGGTCCTCCAAAGACATTGGAAAGGATTTGTATGTGAAAATTTATGCTCTTATCTTATGAAATTCCAACCCCTTTCAAAGAGAAGAGGGGGATGTATTTATAGCCCAATGATGGTGAAATGTTTTCATTCCAAATATTACCCTCTACTTGAATTGCCAATATTTACAACCAGTAATATGAATATAGAAGTATTATATTATTATAAGTTGTATATATTAATATCCTCTATCTAATCTTAAAATTTGGATACCATTAGACTTAAGGATCCAATGTTATGGTGGTTTGATTAAATAGTTTTAATAATTCTATTTCAATCCATACTTTATCAAGGGCAAAATTTGAATGGGTTTTTGAATAGGAAGATACCCTCAAATACAAACAACTTCTTAAAAAAAAGTTGGCCTCCTATATCATAGATTTTGAACTGCAAAATATCATCTTGAATGGATTTCTAGATCAGGATACAAGTCATGTTGTGTGTGCTGATTTCATTTCCCAAACAGATTGGTGGGCTAGACTTCATTGAATCATTTGGGCCATATTTTAGTGGATTTGGGCCTTGATATTTTTACACAATATGAATGGTATTTTCTCCAAACTTTGTGTGGAGAATTTACTATTTTATACTTCGATATTGATCCCATTAATTCAATATTTTTGGCTAGTCCATTTTCCTCATAAATTTTGTGCTCCTTCTTGTGTGGTCCATATGGTACTTCAAATGGATGAATTGGAAAATTATTACATATAATTATATGTTTTAAATTGAATAATGAATCCCAAAAAAGAAGAAACACTCAATTTGGATAAGTAGGGTGATATTTATAATTAAAATTGTAAATAGACTCAATTAAACTACTTCAAATAATGCTCAAAATTTATATTTAGTATTAAAACATGAGTCTCTCACAACAATTATGCACTTTTACATGAACTTTAATAAAGGTAGTATACAAAAGGTTATGAATAAATTAATAAAATAAATTTCCCAACAGTTATTCTTGTGAATGTACTTATATTAAACAAATATAAAAACATAAAAAAATTATTCTCACTCGCCAACAAATATTAAGATTTTGTTTTCCCTAATCAGGGGAGGTTTAGACCATTTCACTCATCCATATTGAACTACACCACAAATTGTTACAGAAACAATTTTCAAAAAAAAAATTAATTTTTCACTATCAAATTTAGAAATAGAAAATGTGGGAACTCCAACTCACTCCTCTCAAGATGATAAAAATTTATTTCTAGAGGTTCACTCATTTACCAACCAAAAGTGAAAATATTAGAGTTTGAAAGAGCTCTCAGCTTCCATTCCCTATCCTAAAGTTAACAAGAATCAAGATATATTTTTAAGGGGTTTTTCTATGGCTATGGTATGGTAGGAATTTAATGTCCAAGAGAGAGG
This sequence comes from Viscum album, assembly GCA_963277665.1. Taxonomy (NCBI): domain Eukaryota; kingdom Viridiplantae; phylum Streptophyta; class Magnoliopsida; order Santalales; family Viscaceae; genus Viscum; species Viscum album. The sequence continues at coordinate 1,538,898,357 of OY728138.1, forward strand.
AGAAGAGAGGTAAAACATCATCATGGGTAAAACAATGCACAATTTTTTTTGAAATGAAAGATGGAAAGAAATGAAAAAACATATGTACAAGTGAATGATTGTGTGAAAAAATACAAAAAATATAAATAAAATTTGAAGGGGATAAAAATATTAAATATTTACAAAACATATAACTTCTCCCAATGATATATGTTTTCTTTTTTTTTCTTTTTCTTTCTTTCATTTTTTCAAAAGTTGAATTTGAAACAGATATCACACTCATCTCCCAACTCATGTATGATCTCCTCATGAAACTAATTGTAATAGTGATAACAAGATTAAAGATTTAGGAAGAGTGATTTTTGAATTTCCCAAGACACAACCAATTTTTTGTTGTTTTTTTGGTTTTTTTTTAATTTTGTTTGAATACTTGTCAATAAAATTTAAAAAATTACATAAATGAGATTACATTACCAAAAAATCACTAAATGAAAAACTCCCCCACATTATAATGAATGATCTCCCTCAAGAATATGATAACACACTAAAAATTAAGAAAATTATTCCCAAAATGAAATCTATTCCCCCCACACAGAAATTTTAATAAATTATGTAACGTAAATCCATGTAGATATAGGGGGTACAAGGTATTGGGATTGTAATGTGGATATCAAAGAAAAGGTTTTCATAAGCCCAAAGGGGATTTCAAATAGAGGATTAATGTAAGGGAAATGAGAGGTTATTTGTTTATTGTGATTCTCATGTGGTTAAGAAAATACCTTTATCATATTAATGCACATCAAAGTAGAAAATTCAGCTCAAAGGTCCAAAATCTCAAGTCTCACAATAGGGGGGACACAAATTTTGAATAGAGGGCCATATGTGGCCTTGTAATAAAAGATAATGTTGTTACTCATGGTTGGGAAAAATTATTTTCCAAATAAAAAAGTGAGCATTAAAAATTTTTAGGTTTTGAAAAAAGATTATTTATCCAAAATTATGATGAAAATACCAAATTTTTTAGATAAAAACATGTCTTTTTGACTCCCCAAAATGGTTTGACAAAATTTCAAAAGTGTATGGTGAGTAAGTATGAATCTTTTTATTTTCTTTCATTCTTTTAGTTTTTTTAGTTTTTTTAGTTTTTTAGATTTTTTAAAATACACACCCACAAAAAATAGAAAGAGAAAAATAAAGAGTTTGATAAAGTTATTGGTAAAAAAATGAAAGAGAGGGGGATAATAAGAAAGAGGGATAGATAGGAAGATAGGGAGAGTTAAATGGAAATATGTGTATAGTTAATGGGAAATAGGTGCCCATGGTTTGGATTTAGTGGGTCTCTATCTCCATATAGTGGTGGTTCGGTGGAAGTTGATAGCTTCTTGGGGCATATGTCCTCTCTAGTGATGCTTTGGAAAATTTCCATTACCTAAAAGTGAATAAAAAAGTAGAAACATTATTCATTTAATAAAAAACTAAAAAGAAATTAAATTTTCATAAAACTAAAAGAAAAAAATGGGTTTTCTCTTAAGTAGAACTGCATTTATTTTTTCTACAACTGGACAGTTTCTTTTGACAACCCATAGTTCGATGGCGGACACCATATTTTCTCAACTCTAGTGTTCTTACGGAAAAACTTCTTTTTTGGGATTCATGATTATTCATTAGATAATTTCTTTACATCCTTGATTTTGTTCTTGAAATTCAATGGGGGTGGAAGGATATTATTATTATCTTCCCTTTGGTCTCCAAAATGAGGTGTTATGTAGCCCATTGAGTGTTGGTTTTCTATGCTTGGATGTTCAGGAAGATGTTTCAATTCTAATGGTGATTTGATATGAGGTCCAAATAATATGAAATTAGAGTATGAAATTTAAGTTGATTTTAACTCATTTATTTCATCACTTACAGATGTATGGTAAAGAGGATTAGTGGAGTCATAAGACTAAATACAATTTTAAATATCCTTTATATCATTTTTTTCACAAAATAATGGTCAATTTCAACATCACCAGTGATCACTTTACAAATTAGGTACCATATATAACAAACATCACTACCATCTGGGCAAGATAAACACATTGGATTAGGGTTTACCTCACATATAATAGAATTTTCAGAATCATGGATAGAAAATGATGAATGCGGGATAATCCATTTTGAATCAAAAAATGAACATGCTTGTTCATTTTACTCATTATCATCCAACATGAAGTGGTGGATATTAGAGGTGAGATGGGATTACAAATAGTTTTCAAGATCTTTTAGATCAATGGAGTTTTCATTTGTAATGTCGACATCGACTTTTCCATTTATGACTTGGTTAATGAGGAAGAAATATTCACAAACTCCTTTGTCATTATAACAAGAAGAATATGATGGATTGTGATTCAACACACTCTTATAGATACTTTCAAAATCATGGATAGAGAATACTGATTGATTCTTTGATTGGTATCACATGGATTAAAAAATATTGAACTTGACCAGTTAGTCACCAAATTCCATGGATTATATGGAAGCATGGACATCAATTTAATTTTTAGATTTCATATAGAAAGGTCTTCCTAGAATCAAAGGAGATTTGAAATAAGTTGTCTCACCTTCTATTTCAAGGACATAAAAGTCATCTTGGAAGAAAATATCATTGAATTAGATAAGGAAATCCTCAATTATTCCCTCAAAACTAGTTGTGCTTCAATTGGATAACTAGATGAAAACACCCATTGGGTGCAAGGAACCTAGAACGAGGTTGGATTAGATGGATTTATACCTGACATTTATCGAGGCTCCAAGGTCTATGAGTGTATCATTGAAGTTTGAACTTCTTATTTGGCATGGAACTGTAAAGGTCACTTGATCTTTACAATTTATGGGAATTGATTGTTGGGTGGAGACATTTTCAAAGGTCCTAATTTTCCTCTTATGGGTGAACAATTCCTTAAGAAAATTTGAATACTTAGGATTTTTTTTGATTTCATATAAGACGGTAATTTTGACTACAACACGTCTAAACATGTTAAGCATTTTAGGATGAGGTTCAAAGGATTTACTTGGCTTTGAAGCGACTTGATGAAAATAAATTGGGTTCCTAAGTGGAATAAAAGGAGGTAGGAGAATATATTTAGGCTCCTTTCCTAATTTCCTTTCCTTTTCATTTTCTAGGTCAAAATTTAAAGGGGAGTTGAAGGATTCAATATAAGTAATTGAAATAAACTTTCCTAATCTAAGTGAAATTGCACTTACATTTCCCATGGGGTTGGGTAATGGTTGAGTTGGGAATTGGGAATAATTTTGTTATTGTTACTGGATCAAGTGGGATGCAAGTTGACCAATTTTGGTTTCAATATTTTTGATGATAGAAAGGGTGAAGGATACAAGATCTTCCAATGCAGTTTCCCATGGTTTCTTGGAAGAAGAGGCTTGTCCTGGATTGGTATTTCCTTGATTTTGGTTCTTGGGAAAGTGGTTGCATTGGGTTTGTTACTGGGAAGGATAATTAGGATAGTGGAATCCAGGATGAGCAAGAGAAGGATTGATCCTTTGAGGTTGAGGAACAAAATGGATGGGTTGTTGGAAGTTACCAACACCTTGACCATATTTGAATTGGTTTGGGTTTTGAGGAGGGAATTGAGAGGGATGAGAAATGGGATTACCATACCTCAAGCCTTGGTTAAAGGCAGAAGATAAGGGCTCATAGTGGGGTTGGTTAAAGTTTCTAATTAACTGACCTAATTGTTCAGGGTTGATGTTCCTCTGAGAATATGCTGCATTAAGATCCATTGGACTAGATGAATCAGATGGATCCTCTTGAAGTTGCGGACATGGGTTAGTTTAATGAGATGGGGAGCTACATATTCCATAGTTCTTGATAGGTCTAGGTAATAGAGATTGTGAAGAAGATGAGGTTGGGGCTTTGTCCGCCACAACTAGTTATCTTAGAAGACCGGTAAGTTCCCTCATCCACTCGGTCATCTTGTTTGCCTCAATAGATTGACTATCTTGGGCTTGTTTGAATTGATCATGTGATAGAGTATGGAATTTCTCCAAGTTTTCAACCATGTTTCTTATTAGATCTCTCTCATCTATTAGAGTTTTATCAATAAGAGCATCACCACTTGTGATATCAATGAGAGTTCTATCCATAGCCAGTAACCTATCATAGAAGTATTGGATCCAGAGTTGGCCAGTGATTTGGTGGTGTGGGTAGGTTTCCACTAGATTTTTGAACCTTTACCAATACTAATGGAGTTATTCATTAGGGAATTGATGGATACCACTTATTTCCTTTTAGATAGAAGTAGTATGAGAAGCAGGAAATAATTTTTTCTAAAATGAGACACTTCATGTCTTTCCATACAGTTATGGAACCATGAGGGATGTAGTAAATCCATGTCTTTGTAGTATCCTGTAGGGATAAAGTGAATGATCTGAACTTGATTTGTTCCTCAAAAACCCCTTGAGGATATATGGTATAGCACACCACTTAGAACACTTTAAGATGAAGATGTGGATCCCCACCGTCTATCCCGTGGAAATGAGGAAGAAGATGAATCAAACCTGATTTGAGTTCAAAATTAGACTCAATTTTTAGATATTCAATACCAAGGGGTCAGTAATTCATATCATGGAATCAAGTTATTTAAGGTTTTATTCCCTAGTATTGGCCATATCTAGTTCAATTTGTTGGACAATGAATGGATCTTGAATTATTTGATTGTCTCTAATGTTTGTGCTATGTTAGTGAAGATTTCACCCGATTTAAGGGTCAAACAGATCTGATGGATTATTTGGGAGGCTATAGGGGATTCAGATATATTTTGGAAGAAAGTGGAATATGGGTTTATCCTTTTGTTTTTTTATTTATTATTTTTATGGGAATATAGTTTTTTCTTTGTGTTTTTTTTCATTTTTTTAATTTTGATTTTTTTGATTTTTTTTGGTTTTTATTTTATTTTTTTTACAGTAACCAAAAAATAATGACTACTTAATGCACCATCCCTAGTAATGATTATAATTGAAGGGTGTATGATTTTTACTTATTAATCATTCAAGGTTCTGGTGCTCGAGTAATATGTATAGCATCACTTTGGTAGAAACTTCAGCGATGATACTTTTTAATAGTTAGTTGTTCTTAGTTGATTGTATTTTGATTAGGGGTTTTTTTGCAGAGATTAATTGAAATGATTGATTGATTGATGTTTGAGTTAACAATTTGATAAATATGGGGGTGAGTTCATTATTAAGGAGTTAATCTTATGATATCATGAATATTTTCTTTATATTGTATTAAATTAACAACCACTTCACAAGATGACAATTGATTGTAATTTCCAAGTGTTAAGACTTTAATCCAAGCCTTAAATTAACATAGGGTTCTAATATTAATCAGAACTTGATTATGGTAGTGTATTTATAATTCTAATAATCCATATAAACCACATGGTAAACAAACAAGGTCATTAATCCATGACATTTTAATTTTAACATACACAATGTTAATTTAATGAATATTCATTGAGAAAAAGATCTCAATCACTTAACATACCCAAATTATAACTCACCCCAATGGTAGATTTACTCAACCATTGTTTTGGTTAACAATATTGTTTTAATGTTTATGATGATAAATTATAAATAGAAGAAAAATAAATGGTCAAGATAAGTTTAGTGCACCCAACACACACAAAAATAACGAAGTTAATGTTAAATACAGAATTTAGATTAAATGCGAATGAGAAGGAGGTAATGATTTTAAACATTATTTAAACTATTTAAAGAAAATTAATATTAAAAATATATATATAAGTTAGATGATAATAATTGATTAATAATAATAAACATGCATTAAAACTCAATTGAAATGAAAACAAACATACCTGATTACAAATAAGAAGAATGCAGAAGAAAATGAAACAAAGAGAGGAGAAAGAGTCTCTCAAGTGAAAACATGAGTATGTAAGGTCCTATAAAGCCTTTGTAAAGTATTTGGTAGTGCCAATTTATGCTCCTATCTTCTGAAATTCCTACCCCCTACAAGGAGAAGAGGGGGATATATTTATAGTCCAATGGTGGTGAACTATTTGCATTCCAAATATTCCCCTCCACTTGGATCACCAATTTGTCCAAACATATAGTTGAATATTGAGATATGATATTCTTACAAGTTGTAGATATGGATATTCTCTGTCTACTATTAAAAATTTGTCTTCCATTTGACTTAAGGATCCATTGTTATGGTGGATTGATGAAACAATTTTTATCTGTCCATTCAAATACAGACTTTTCCATGTCCAAAATGTGAATGGGTTTTGAATCGAAATATTCCCTCAAATCTGAAAAATTTATTAAAAAAAGACATTATAATATATCTTAGATTTCACACTACAAAATATTATCTTTAATGGATGTATATATCCGGAGACAAGTCATGTTATGTGTGATTATTTCATTTCATGGACATAATGGTGGGATAGAATTTATTGAATCATTTGGGCCCAATTTTAGTGGATTTGGCCCATGAAATTTTTAAAAAATATGAGAGGTATTGTCCCCCAAATTTGGGTGGATAATAAACAATTTTTTACTTCTATATTGATCCAGTTAATTCATTCTTCATGGCTATTACATTTTCTTCACAGATTCTATGGGTCTTCTTGTGTGGTCCATATGGCCCTTAAAATTTTAGAATTGGACAATTATTCTTTGTAATTATATGTTTTAAATTTAATAAAGAATCCTAAAAACAAGAACCATGCAATTTGGATAAGAAGGGTGAGAGTTATAATTAAAATAGTAAACTGAATCAATTGGAGTACATCAAATAATGCTGAAAAGTTATATTTAGTATTAAAACATGAGTATATCACATCAATTATAAAATTTTACAAGATTTTTATTGAATTTAGTATAAAAAAATTTATTAATAAATTAATAACATCACATATAAAAGAATAGTTAAAAAATAAATGATTTTATTTTCTCTCCTTGTGTTTGAGTCAATTTCTTAGTAAAAGAAAAGAAATCATTTAGATTTCTCTCCATCTTGTTTGGTGAATATTTTTAAAAGAAAATAAATGAAATTACTTTTTGATACATGTAGAAAATGGGGGTAAAATTTGAATTTTAAAATATAAATAATATCTCCCATAATTTCATTTCAAATCATCCCAATTTTGGGATGACTTAAAAATAGTATAAAGAGAGAAATATATTTATCTTTATTTCTCACCTCATAAAATTACCTCACCAAACATCATTAATATATTTATCCCATAAATATAATTTCTTTTCTCTCTATATCACCAATAAAAACTATTTCTTAAGAAAATATAACGGGCATGGTGTTAATTAATTTGGATGCAAGTGCTAGTCTAGATAAAAGAACCCCAAAAAATAGGACCAAACATGTATCATTCAAGGAATTTGCTAACAGAATCATAGATAAACTTCATGGAATTCTGATTTTTTAAGAAAATGAGATTATAATGATAGAGAAATTCATATATTATATGTCATCATAATCCATTTATTCATTGATAATAAGAAGTATATTTTAAAATGACTAAGGTCATCCATCCAAAACCCTCTATATATTAGCAGAATAAAAAAAACTCATAAAATAGTGAGTTCGATTCAAAAAACCAAATAGAAACACCCTTACCTAATTTATAGAGACTTTTTATATTATATTTAATATATATAAAATTAGGCTGAAGATGGATAATAAGTTTATTGATGAGTGGAAAAAGATATTTTTTTGAAGAGCTGGATCATCGCATTGATCAAAGATCATAATAAACTTCTCTTTAGTAGAAATGGAGAATCACTCCCATAATTTCTTAAGTTCTTCAACCATATCTGATATTCAAATGATTCTAGATCTAAATTATATGATTATCCAAAGGAATTCTAGAGACTTGAGGAGAAAATGAAACCTAATCGACAACTGATACCGTTACTTCTCACCACACGAATCCTGATCTATAATAATAGTATAATGAAAATTCCTCCATGATCTAAGGACAAAAATTGAAATCCAAATGAAACATGAGACTTGTGTTGGGGCATTGGAGGTTTGTGGAATCAGAATCTAGCACAAATAGAAGGATGAAATTGAAGAACACGTTGATTTATATGGTTTGGGATGATTTCCTACATCCACAGGAGAAGAGGGCCAATTCTATATTATTACCATTTAGATAAAATATCCAAGGATCACAATGATTAAAAATCATGGTATTTTTATCCCATTATAAATAAGGATGAAAACTATTTTTTTCTTTGGTTGATTGGTAGTTTATCTACCCATGAGAAAACTCCTCGCTGTCAGCTGATCGTCTGCCTTGATTTCCCACCAAAGAAGACCTCTCCTACAACCTCTTAGATTGGTTACCACCTTTAGAATAAAATGCCGCTAATAGGATAATCTCGTGATTCATCCTTTAAAAAACAACTTCCATAATCGGGAATGTCCCCCACAAATCTCCTCCACACTACCAATTTAGGGTAGAAGCTAGACCTCCAGTCTACTTGCAGGCATTGAAAACATCATCATAAAATCGAACATGCTTCTTCTTGTCAGATGATGTGTCACTTACACTATCTTCAATCGATCTAACTAAATCCCCCATAAAATTATACAACCCTTGGGACTCTTTCCTGATAGTCATCACTGCATTTCCACGTGATACTTCCAACACTACACCCACTATGGAAATATTGTACCCTTTCGCATCGAGCCTACTTAATGATACCAAGTTTTCTCTCATTCTCAGAATGAATTACATGTTACCCAGTTTTTGTACCGCTTCATCAAGGGTATTCAATTTCACCTTCTTGAATCCTCTAATAGTGCATGTTGACCCATCACCAAGTCTCACCAAATATCACACCTAAGGAAAAGAATGAAACACACATTTTTCTGTACATATGTGTTCTAAGCTCCCCGAGCCCATGAACCATCAATCTTGATTTGGAATTTTATCCTTCTCATTATTCCTTTTTAAAATTCAACATTCTTGCTTCATGTGCCCATATATTGTGAATTAATAACACTACACTTTTTCCCTTTCAATTCTCCCATTTGAGTGTGAGATTCTTATTGTCAAAAAAATATCATCATCACCTAATGTGATGTTCACAACCTTCTCTTCATCTTTCTATTTCCCAGAATTGTACCGTTTGTGCTCTTCATATTCACTTTTATAGTGGCCCTTTTTATCACACCAGAAACACGTGATTTCACTTGGATCATGTCCCCTCAATTTTGGACACCATTCGTTACCGCATGACTTCTTATATCAGCCTCTCCCATGTCGGTCATCTCACATAACCATGATTTTCTCTCCTAAATGCATCATGGGTATTTTTAATGTCTCAAATATTGAAATGATGTTTCCACCTCATCCAGGTTCAATGATTCCTTCCCCATGAGTAATGCAGTCACAATTCTATCAAATGAGATTTGTAAAGATGAGAGAAGGAAATGTAAGTTTTTGTTCCTCTTCAACTTTCACACCCAGCCCCAATAATTTTGTTAGGATCTTATTGAATTCATTGGTGTGATCTAAAAATTTTTATCCTTCATCCATTCAAAACTATTAAAATTTCTTCTTTAAGAATAATTTATTGGTGAGAGACTTCTCCATATACCATTGCTTCAAATTCTTCTCAATCTCCTCTGGTGATATCTCATCCTACATCAAGTACTTTATGTTGTTTGCTATACATAGTAAAATTTTGATAAAAACACTCATCTTGAGCTCTTTCCAATCATTTTCACTGGTTATATTGGGATTTTCTTCGATCCATGGTCTGATCATGCCCTGATGCACTATAATATCATTCACCATGATTTTCCACCAGCTGAAATTGTTCCAACCATAAAACTTCTCGATATAAAATTTTGGTAGTGCTCCACCATCATCCTTTGTAGTTGTAATAAAACACAATTACCACCATCAATGTCAAACCCCTTTGAAAACACTTGATGGAGTGCAACGTTTGAAAATATAACTGTACAAATGCATCTGAAAGGATTGAAATAGATAGATTAGACTCCTAGATCACTAAAAACATAGTCTAATTAGCCGAGATATAGCAAAAATAGTATCAACGGTCTAGATCAGAAGATGATGTGGCACTGATGTTGCTCACCAGAACAGTATCTGGAAAACTCGTCAGAAAATTGCCGCTGGGGTGAACAATATTTTCTTCTCTAATAGGGGTAATGCAGTACTTGGGGTTTAACCGAAACATTAACCAGATCCACCAGCTTCATTTAATCTTTGTTTTTGACGTCGCATTCTCTGTTGCAATTGTCTCACTGAGCTATTCATAGATCTAGCCTCAAAAAAATTATGAACACTTTCAGTTTCCCAATCTCCTGAAAACCTTGCTGCTGCATTGTCGTTTCAAACCCTATGCCTCTGATACCACTTGTTGGGGCAGCGAAGGTTCATGGTAATAAAATCTAATATAAACATAAGGAAGAAATCTAAGAACACATTAATTTACATGGTTCAACAAGATTTCTTATGTCTATGGGAGAACATGGACAATTATCTATTATTTTTATCCAGATAAATCTTTTTAGGATCATGATGATTACAAATCATGGGATTTTTATCTCGTTATAAAGAGGAATGAAAACTAATTTTTTCTTTGGTTGTTGGGTAGTTCATATACCCATGAGAAAAATCCTTGCCACTGGCTTCACGTTTGCCTTGACTACCCACCAAATAAGACCTCTCCCATAGCCACGAGGGTTGGTTTCCACCTTCATAGAAAAATACATCCAATAAAATACTCTTTTGAGTTATCCACCATAAAACAAATCCTATAATTAGTAGTGGAACCCACAACTTGATCTGAAGACAATGATCAAAACCTATTTGAAACCAATGGGAGATGAGCTGCGATCAAAAATGATTCTTCCAAAATGAAGGAATCAAAAAAATACAGTTTTTGATGAATCCTTTGGGAGAACATAGATGCAAACCTCTTGTGCATATTGACTTCCTAAATTATTCAAAAAAAATACATATTTATATACATAAATAAATTTGTGTTTTTATATATGAAAAAATAGGCTATTGGAAATGATTCTTATTCTGAAAATAATGAACTTGGGTTTGAATCTCCCCCCATAAAAAGTACACTATTATAGATTATGTGATATTAAGGTTTGAGCTTTATCAATGCTAAAAAATCTAATAAAATGATATCCTTCATCAGTTCTTTTTTAGCATCGATAAAGATCTCACTTTGTTAGTGTATTTTTAGTGCTTTGAAAGGAACCATTTATCAATGTCTTTATTGCACTGAAAAGGGGTACCGTAAATAATTTAATTTATATATAAATATGTATATATTTTTAAATATGATTTATATAACAATAGGTATATATATATTTATATAAATACAATATATGTGTTTAATGAAATATATTAATTTACAATTATTTATAATTATATAAATAATTATAATTACATATTTATGTATATTGTAATATAAACTACATAAATAGATTAAATAAAGTTCGAATTTATATTTATATATTTATTTTCCTATTATATAATTTATAATATGCATATATATAAATATAATTATATATGCGTTTAGGTGTTTATATATTTTTAAATATGGTTTATATAACTATATATAGGTGTGTGTGTATTTATAAAAATATAATATATACATATATATATATATATATATATATATATTCATTTATACTTATTTATATTTATATATATTTATATACAAATTTTATATACCAATTCAAAATAGGATTTTCCCAATATATATATATATATATAGATTTTTCGTCCAATATATACATATATATAAAGGTTGACTTACATATAAATTATATATATACATATACATATTTATATATTCTTAAATAGGATTTATATCAATAAATATATATAAATATATATTTATATGAATACAATTTGTAGATATTTTCAATCATTTATGGTTTTTCATTCTTTTATAGTTATTTATAATTATATATAAAATTATAATTACACACACACATTTAATTGGGCATTTTGGCCATCATTAATTTGAGCCTTCCAGCTATAAATATGTTATAAAATAACTTTTGTGGGTAATTGTCATTCCTCTCGGGGAGGGGTGAAGCTTGAACTATTAGGGTGTCTGGGTGTGTGTGTTATTTGGGGTTTATAATTATCTCTACCTAATATAGTTATATTATAAAATATTAAAATAAATATTAAAATATATTACAATATTTCTATAGTTAAAATCCATATTTAAAAAAATGATTCATATTAAAATAAAAATTTACTATCAACCTTATTTTAAAAATTTATATAATAAAAAATTATTACATTAATCAATTAAAATATTTAATAATGTATTAAAATTCATTAAAATAGTATATTTATATAAAATAAATAAAGATTTATATTGATAATTATATTATTATATAAATGAACATATATTTATTTTGATATACTTATATTAATATATGTAAATATATATATATGTGTGTGTGTATATTAATAAAATTTCCCCCCCTGATGTGTTCTAGATGTTTGGTCACTCCTTTAGATTCTCAAGGTCAAGGGTTCAATTCACATTGGTTGTCCGTAGAGATCGTAATTCCGCTCGAAAAAATTTAACTTGGTGTATTGTGCAGGGGCATGTAGCCTTCAAAAGTTTTACCCACTTCTTTAAGCATGGAGAAGGAAGATCTTGGGGGCCTAACCTTTGTTAAGGGAGGGACTATACAATTTGAATCTTAATACATGTAGCAGGGGGGTTTCCATACAAAAAATATTTATTTTTGGTGTTGTGTTGCGAATCTTTTTTGACATGCCATTAAAGCTCATAGTATTACAAAAAAATAGTGAAAAATAGTAAGTCAGTGTATGTATATTTATAATGTGTATGTATATTTATGTATGTATGTATGTATGCATGCATTCATGCATGCATGTATGTGTGTATGTTTGAATATGAAAGTATGTATATGAGTGTATATGTATATATATGTGTATATATGAATATATGTATGTATATGTGTCTGTATGTATGTTTGTACGTATGTATATGTGTATACACACACACTCACATAAATATATAAGTATTTATGAGTTAATGTATGCATTTGTATGTATATGTATGTATGTGTATGTACATGCTTGTATATGAATGTGTATATGTATTTACATATGTTCATTTACATGTATATATGTATATGTATGTGTATGTAGATGTTAATATATGTGTATGTATATGTATGTGTATGTATGTGTGTGTATGCATATGTATGTGTATGTGTATGTTGCGTATGTACATGTATGTATATGTATGTGTGTGTATGAGAAAGTATATGTATGTTTATGTGTTTTTATGTTGTGTGTGTATGTTTATGTATGTGTGTGTGTGTGTGTGTATGTCTTTGTATATATGTGTATGCATGTGTATATATATGTATATATGTAAATGCTTGTGTTTGTGTGTGCATGTTTATTGTATGTATGTCTGTGTGTGTGTGTCTTTCTGTCTGTGTATGTGTATGTGTATGTGTATGTGTATGTGTATGTGTATGTGTATGTGTATGTGTATGTGTATGTGTATGTGTATGTGTATGTGTATGTGTATGTGTATGTGTATGTGTATGTGTATGTGTATGTGTATGTGTATGTGTATGTGTATGTGTATGTGTATGTGTATGTGTATGTGTATGTGTATGTGTATGTCTATGTCTATGTGTATGTGTATGTGTATGTGTACGTGTATGTGTATGTGTATGTGTATGTGTCTGTGTATGTGTATGTGTATGTGTATGTGTATGTGTATGTGTATGTGTATGTGTATGGGTATGTGTATGTCTGCGTATGTGTATGTGTATGTGTATCAATGAGAAAGTATGTATGTGTAGGTGTATGTTTGTATATGTCTATGTGCATGTGTAGTTATGTGTATGTATATGGATGTATGTATGGATGTGAATGCATGTCCATACATGTGTGTGTGGATGTTTGTGTGGATGTGTATTTATCTGTATGTGAATGTATGGACAATTTTCTAATATATAAAAAATATAAAAACAAATTCCCAATATACACCCCTGGGAAAACAAATTCCCAATATGCCGATCTACCTAGGGCGGGTTTCTGCCGAAGGTTGAGTGCCTTCTAAAAATGCCTCATTTAATAAATCATTGAAGCATGCACTTAATAAGAAAGTGTCTTCTTCAATGGAATTATAAGGAAGGTTTTTTCCTATGAATATCCTTTAAAATAACTCTTAAAAAAGTGTTATTTGAACAAGAACCTTCTTAATAAAATTAATAAAGAAGGCTCTCAATAAGAAATCACCTTCTTTAATATTACTTTGAAGAACAAGCTTTCTTATTAAGCACCTTCTTCAATGATTTATGAAATGAGGAATTTTCTTAAGGCATTCAACCTTCGTCAGAAACTCACCCCAGACAGATCGGTAGACTGGGAATTGGTTTTGTCAAGGGTGTATACTAGGAATTAATTTTTTAAATTTTTGGTTTATCAAAAAAAAATTCTGTATGTATGTATGCAAGAATATTTATGTATGATTATATATGTGGTGTATGCATATATGTATATGTATGTAAGTCTATGTATGTTTATGTGTGCATGTGTATTTATATGTATATATGCATGTATGTCCATGTATGTATATATGTGCATGTATGTATGTGTATTTGTTTATATATATGAGCATGTATGTGGAGCTAGCATGCGAGGCGGGTTGAGCTACTTCTGCAGGTTTACATGGACGATGGATGGATTACCTCAGTACTTGCCTTTTGGATTTATGGAACTCGTGATAGATGATAAACTGGCATGTTGTGTAGTGACATGAATACAAGCCTACCTGCACTTGCAGGGCTTGTGATTGGTCGACTTGCAGGTGAGGGATGAATGGATGTGGGCCGCATCATTGTTGGTCGTTGTTGCAGAATGAATGAATAGAGCGGACATGACCATGTCGAAAGGCCTCTGTAGTGTCACACAGATAGTTGGTGTGGTGTTGACGACATGGTTAACAGTGGAACGGGGGCATATCGCAAACTGCAGGCAGAAGCTGTGGGATATGCATCGATGGCAGCAGTAAGGGGTTCAGTTGGGGTTCTTTCAATGGCCATTGGGAGAGATCGCATGGTGTTCTTGCTGATGTCATGAGGGGAAATGATGGAAGGGAGATAATTCTTGTGGCATTCTCATGGGTGATGTCATGAGGGCACAATTCCATGACTAGCGGATATCAGTATAGGTGTTAATGAGGTGGGGTGGGTCAGCCCACTGGGCGGATCATGCGGGCTACAGATTTTATTGAGTGGCCTGGTCCTGTCCACAAAAAATGTGGGATTAAAAAATAAAATCTCAGCCCTATCATTGTGGGACCCATGGACTAATGGGCCGGTCCACAAACTTAAATAAAATAATATATAAAAATATTTTTTTCTTGGTGAACCATGATAAAGTGGACAGGTAAAATAGAAATGTTTGATATTGGTAGAAAATATTTAGTTTCCAATTAAAAATTACCCTAAAAACAACAAAAACCATTAAATATATATATATTTGATGATTTATGAGATTAATATCATCTGAGGTGGGCCATTTAACCTGACAGCCTAAACCAGTTTGTGGACAACAATAGTCGTGCGCCTCTCGTTAATGCTACAACTAATATATATAATATTTTTTACAAGTACATATAATAATATATATTATTTATTAAACAAATTTATATAATACATATACTATATTTATTATATATAACTATCATATATATTATTTATGATATGTACATGGGAAAATTTCTAATGAAATTTTCCACTAGAAATTTTTTGTGCAAATCTCTATTGTAAATTTCATGTGTAAATTTCCATAGAAAAATTGAACTTCAAATTATCACTTAAAATTATAGTAAAAATATATTAATACCTAAATAAAAAATTAAAATTTTCACAAAAAAGTTTTATTGAAAATTTTCATAGAAAATTTTTTAATGAAAACTTCTACTAAAAAATTAATTTGATTCTCCACATAAATTTCTAATACAAACTTCCACTAATTTTTTTATAATGATACTGAAAATTTGATTAAGATAATTCTAAAATAAATGCATTATTAAATTTTTGGTTCAATTTTTAACTTAAAACTAAAATGTAGACATATTAAAACATCATTAAAAAATTAAAATTTTCAATAATTAAAACCAATATAAATATATATTAGTACATATATAAGAAATGTAAATTTTAACTCGAAATTTTCATTGAATATTTTCATGAAAAAATTGTAATACAAATTTTCACTAGAAAATTTTAGTTCAAATTTTCACTTAAATTTACAATGAAAATTTTCATTTGATTATTATTATTATTATATTGAAAATTTGATTAAAAATATTTTAAAATAAATGTGTGCCAAATTTTGTACTTCAAATATATTAACATATAAATAATGTAACATTGCACTGAAAATTTAAACCATAAATTTCCAATATAATTTTATAGTGCAAACTGCCACTAGAAATTCTTAGAGAAAATTTCCAATATAAATCTATAGTTTAATTTTTCATTTAAGATTAAAATTTATATACATTAAAAGAAAAATAAAAAGGTAAATTTTCACTATAAAATTACATTTAAAATTTTCATTAGAATATTTTATTGTAAACTTCCACTAGAAACATCCAAATAAAAGTACAATAAAAATATATTGATACATAAATAAATAATATAAAATTTCATCAAAAATATACATTGAAAATTTACACTAGAAAATATAAAGGAAAATTTCCATTGTAAAATAGTAGCTAAATTTTCTATTTAAATTTTTGATTTAAATCACCAAATTAAATTTTCTATGCACTTAAATTTTTCTTTTATTAGTGTAAATCTACACTCAATATTTGGACTGAAATTTTAAATTAAAAATTTTTATTGGAAACTTCATTATCAAAATTTTAAAATAAATTCACATTTAGATTTTTAATGAAAATATATTAAAATATAATATTATTATATATTTATTATTATTGTTTCTTATTTTTATTTACCCAATTTATTTATTTTTAATAAGTTACATTAAAAAACTCTTAGTAATGTATAAATATTTTGTTAAAATTAAATAATGGATGTTATATTTGTTTAATTGTATGATGTTATAAACAAATATAAAAATAAAACAATTATGTTGACATATATTCTATATTGAAATAAAAAAGTAGAAATTATTTTATATTTTCATATTCTATAAATATACAAAAATATTGGTATATAATAAATTTTAATAACAAAATTAAAATACATAAATAAAAATATCTGTAAAACGTTGTATTGGAAACAAAAGTGTAGTCTTGTACATCTGTTTTCTGAATTATTAAATCAATGTTTTAATACATCAATCTTATTTATTAATCAGGTTTCATGTTCCAAATAATCACACACATCTTCTATCTCATGTCCAATCTGTCTGTCAGGTTCAGAACCCAACCTGAGGTGATATTTTCCCTTATTTATGTATGGTTGTATTAAACTTGAACTATTTTTTTTATCAAACTCATGTTAATTTATTTTTTTACCTTATCTTATTTTATTTTTCAAACATAAATTTTTGGAATTCTACTTATAACACTAGTACAAAATGAATTTATCACCCCACCACTTTAGAAGATGAAGTATCCCACTTTGTCATGTCAGTTACTATATAAAGGATGTGATAAAACATATTTTTTATGTTAGTTATTCTATAACAGATGTTATTAAGGAAATATCATTTCTTTATAATGACAGTTATAGAATAACTCATGTGGTAAATCAAGTCATCACATCAGATTCTATATAACCGACGTAACAAATCTAATAAAAATTTCTTTATCACTTCAGTTATATAATATCCAACATGAAAAATAATTTATAATTTTATTAATTCCCATTTTGAGTAATTTCAGTGTTTTTTTTGACCGGGCGAAGGCAAACTTGATTCTCTCTTGTGCGGAAACCCTAAACTCGTTTCTTTAATCCAGTGTCCTCCAACCTCGTTTTTCAGCTTCATACGTCCTCATTTTCATCGGTGCATTCAATCTGATTGACTCTCAACTCTCAAGAAAGTCTCTCACACCACATTTCATTCGTTCAATGTCGTGGATTACCTGGATCATAGTTTTTCGATTTCATTTACAAAAATATCGCATTACTATATTGTTTAATCTCTTCATGTTATCTCATATATTCTCTTTACTTGTATCCATTCTTATAATAATAATATTTCATCTTCTTTCATCATGGTGGATTATTACTCATGGTGATATGTCTGAGGATATAATCCATTAACATCAAAATAAGTATAATACATACCAAAGACACGGGTTTACAATTATGGGTCCATACTGAATAAATCTAAGGTTGTCTATTAGATAGGATGGATGTTGAATTAATATATTTTATTTGGATGGGTATTTTGTGTGGATTTTGGATGGAAATTATAGGTGAGATAATTTCACTCAATGTTAGATAATGATCACAATAGAGTAGGTCTATATGTGGTCATATATTTCATTAAGGATATCTCTCATTGGAATAATCAAATTATTCCACACCTAATGGGTATATTGATATTTAACATTAAAATATTCCTTCTAGTGAATTGATATGTATGATTAAGCCTCTATTATGTGGATATTGTTATAGGAGACCCGTTTTTTATAGATATTTATAAATTTTCATTCCCCAATCCTCTACATGGGACAATAAAAATAGAACTACTCCAATCATCATAGTAATACTTATTCATGAATATAATGCATTGGGTGAATAAATGAACCCATAAATTTAAATCCTAGTTTATACTTGAATTTAGTAATTCATCATGTTTAATTAGGAGGAGTAGTAGATGTGGATGCCCTTAATCTACTAAACTCACAAGTCCCATGGGATTATGGGTGGTTATTGGTTGACAATATACAAGGGTCTCTTTAGTGATTGGGATTGGGATATCACCCTTTAGATCAACTAGTTGGTCAATATTGAAACCTTATTATCATTGTATATCATCATTTATCTCCTACTTGTATTATAATCTTATACTATAGTATGAGTTGGGAAATTTATTATGGCATCATAGATGGAAATTAGCCGCTGGATTAGTATTCCACTTATCAGTATTGAAAAATTATATTTATATATCTTGCAAATCAATATTGTGATGACCAAGTTGTGCATTTTTAGTCATTGGAAATTACTATGGGGCTGGATCAAAAACCATTTGGGGGTATGAATTGATCAACAACAAACTAATCATGGGTTCTTATTTTATATCCTACCTATAAATAATTATTTGAGTTAGGGAAATATCATTAAATGTATGATATTTAGAAAATATTTTGGATCCCCACACCAATTTCATTTTCATTCCACATGGTTCCCCAACTGAAACCATCATCCACAAAACAACATAGAACCTTAATGAATGTTCGTATCTAATATTACAATGAGTGTGTGAATTAGATTCCAAAATTAGTAGTCTAACTATATTTTCTTTTGTAAAATAATTCCATGCATATATTTTTATGATTTTCTATTTATATTTAAACATTTATTATATTATTGTTTAGAATTTATAATTAAATTTTCCAAGTATGCATATATTTGTTTTATATTTTAAAATTGTGTTAATTTTAAGTTATGGAATATGTCATATAAATTTGAAATTGTCTTAATATATGTATTTTTTATATTTTTATAGGTAACAATGATTTGAAGTTGGATTATGGAACTTCAAATTAGTGATGAATATGAGAAAGGTGTTGATTATTTTTTAGAATTTGAAAAACAAAATATTTCAAATAGTTAAATGTTTATATATCAATGCATGAAATGTTTAAATATAAATAAGTTGAAAAGTAAAGAGTTCAAATATCATTTAACTTTTCATGGTTATAATTATAGTTATATCCCTTTGATTTGGCATGGTGAAACTTGTAAGAATTTCAAATCAATTGATGATGATGATTTGCAAGCTGATAACTCTAATGAAATTGAAGAAATGATTCATGATATTGATGTGGAGGAAATTGATAAAGAACCAAAAATTGAGAGTCTATATGGTGATTCTGAAATACCACTATATCTTGGTTGTATAGAATTTATGGTTTTATCATAGGTGTTATGATTTATTACCTTGAAGGAGAAATATGGTCGGAGTGAAAAAAGTTTTACTAATTTGCTACAATTATTGAATGATATTATTTCTAAAGACAATGATCTTCTTGATTAAAATTATAAAGAGAAGAAAATAATATGTCCAATGAAATTTGGGTATAAAAAATACATGCGTGACCGAATGATTGTGTTCTATATAATAAGGAATATGAATTTCAGTCAAAGTGTCCAAAATGTGGGGTGTCACAGTATAAGTTGAAAGGAAATAAATACATGTTGATTTAGCTATTACAGAGACCCCTACCAAGTAATTATTAGTATCTTCCTATAATTAACATTACAAATGTTTATTTGAAAATTCACATGATGAAAAAATGTTAATATGGAATTCGAATGAGTGGATATGGATTACAAAATTATGGCATCCAACTGATTATCCACAGTGGAAGACAATTGATCATCAATTTCCTATATTCAAAAATAAAGTTAGAAATATTAGACATGGACTATTCATAGATAGAATGAATCCATATCAAAGCCTAATTAGAACACATAGTACACAGAATGTTTTATTAGTAATCTACAACTTATCTCCTGAATTTTTTATGAAGTGAAAATATTTCATGATGAGTTTAATAATCTCAAGACCAAAATAAACTAGAAATGATATTGATGTTTTATTATCACCATTAATTGTTGATTTAAAAATCTTATGGTAGGATGGAATTAGGGTATATGATTCTTATAAAATGGAAAATTTTCAACTACATGCAATGATTATGTTCACTATAAATGACTTCCTAGCATATAGAATATTTTCTAGATACAGTGCATGGGGCATAAAGTGTGTCCAATATACAAACAACTAACATCATACTATCAACATAATCATGGGAGAAAAATATTATACATGGTGCATCAAATGTTTTGGTCCATGGATCACTCTTATAGAAGATTAAAAAAGGCATTCCATTGGTCAAAATAATTTGATATTTCTCCAAAACCTTTATCCACTGATCAGTATTTTGAGAGGGTGGAAAACTAGGATGTGACATTTAGAAAGAAACATAAATCTAGAAATGATAGAAATATTTGTAAGAAAAGGTAAATATTGTTTGAGGTACCATATTAGAGATATAATGAGGTGAAATATAACATTGATTTCATGCACATAGAAAGGAATATATGAGAATGATTGATTGGAACATTATTAGATATTTAAGGAAAGAATAAAGACGGGTTTAATGCATGATTGGACTTATTATCAAGGGAAATATGTCTAGATTTATCTCTAACTCTTAATGGAAGGTGAAAAAATTTTTCCTCGTCTTCTCATAAATTATCCAAGATGGATAAAATTATCTTTTTTAGTGTCTTCGTGATATAAAAGTGTTATACATATATTCTTCAAATGTTAAAAATTTTGTGTCTTTAAATGATTTTAATTTTACATGTGTGAAATTTCATGCTTTTCATGTCATTATAGAACAAATTATACCGATTACAATGCGTGGAATATTTCCCATCCATTTTAGAAATACTGTCATAAAGGTGTGTTATTTTTTCATTTCAATTTGTAAGAAGGTGATTGATTTTAATGCTTTGAACATTTTGGAAAATGAATAAATTTATATAATTTTTCAATTGGAAATTTATTTTCCTCTAAATTTTTGTATATAATGGTTCATTTGGTTCAAGAAATAAAGATTTTTGGACCTCTGTATCTATGTTTGATGTATCATTTTTAAAGGTATGTGAAGGTATTTATGTGGTATGTTAAGAATCCATATAATCCTAAAGCTTCCATTGCTGAAAAGTATATTTATAAGGAGGTTGTGGAGTTTTTACAAGATACTTTTCTATGGTGGAGCATATTAGTTTGCCTCAATCTCCCCATGAATGAGTAAATTATGGGGGAAATGGGATCCCTAGCTTAAAAGTCAAATCTTTGTCAGGTGAACATATAAAGAAGGTACATTTATACACCTTTAATAAAATATATGACTCTAAAAAATATATTACATTTCATATTAATTTATTGATACAATTTTATAAAAATAAGAAATATATATAGATTTTGAATGAGAATAACAAAAAAAATCCCATGGTTTAAAGTTTCAATGCTTGGTAGATCATATGCATCAGAAACAATAAAATGGTTAGTGGGTGGTATATGTTTAAATTTTATAACATGGTCCTGGTATGACATTAAAGACTATCCATTTCATACAAATTATCAAGATAATAGAAGTGGAGTTCAGAATAGAGGCATATTGGTTTTCGCAAAAGAAATACATTTTTTTGAGTTCTAAAGACAAAAAACCCAATTTATTAATCAAGTGCATATTATGGATTCATTTAAGAAATATGGGAGGTTGAATACATTAAATAAAAAGTTACTGTGTTTAATTGTAAATGGTTTATCATTAACAACATTGTCATACATGATGAATTTGGAATGTCACTTGTTAATATAAATAGATTAGAATACACAAATGGTCCATTTATAATGTAAACAAATGCAAAAAAAATTCTATTCTCTTGATCAATATGATATATAGTGTTCTATTATTTTACAAGAAAAAAAACATGTTGGTGATGATAAACTTGATGTAGACATTGATTTATGAGAGACACCTACTTCCATGGAATGATTAATAGATAATAATTATGAGTACATTATATAAATGGATTTCTCCATAAAGAACGATAATGATGAAGGAATTTGGGAAAATAACCCTTTAGTAACTTCCTCATAATATTGGTAACATATGTTTATTTCTCATTTACATTTATAAATTTCAAAAAATTCTAGATATGTTAATTTTATTTTATTTATTAAAACACCTATTAATACTAATATGTTAATATATTAGTTTATATAAGTTCAGTTTTGTTTATTTTACCACGTCTACCCATACATAACTTATCTATTTATGGATTTTCATGGCACTTAATATATCATTACTATTTTTAGTATTTTAGTTAACTATAATAAAAATGAATAATACCGTGTTCAATTTAATTTATTTTACTTTTTTGTTTCATAATTTTTTATTTTTTATTTTAATTAATATTATAATAGTTAAATTTGTATATTTGTGTATTGATTTTTTGTTTGTTTTTTGTTATGTAGGATAATGACCGATCAATCTACTAGTTAACCACATACTTATGGAAATGGTCATACTTATACCTCTAGGGAGGAATGTGCACATGCTCCTCTTGATGATACCAATCCATATTCACAAGAGTCATATGATCCCATTGAGCCAAAGAAGAATTCGAGGGTTGGTAAATGTGGAAGCACACATTTACCAAAATTATCAGTTTCTCGTAGCTAGGACTAGAGGATACTGGTAGACACTGATCATAATGATTTTCTAAGAGGTCCTAATTCCAAACAATTATATAGTTTTATAGCAATTCAAGCTAAAATAAAAGTAAGTATTTTGATTGATGATTGAATAAGTGTTGAAAAAGTGACACTATCTTAGTTGTGAAAGACCATTTTGGTAAGATCATTTGTTATTGTTTTACTAATCTTGAGATTTTTATATTAATATTTGTTTTCCCCATATTATAATATGATATATGATATACCTAACATTAGAGGAGATAAGAGGAAATGATTATCATTTTATGCTAGGAGATGGAGGGATTTCAAATCAACCCTCACATCTGATTTCATTTATGGTAACAAGCAACATCATAATCCATGTGATATATATCCTTTTATAGATGAATACACATGGAATAGATTTGTTGAAAGTAGAAAAAAGAAAAAAAATTGGTGAGTGTAATGTAAAATTTTAGAAGTTTTTTTATATTAATGATCTTAAAAATGATTTATTGTTCTTAATTTATAGTTATCGATGAGATCTCATCAGGAGATCTAATCTTGATAAGTATACCATCATACTTTATCTTGGGGAAGATTTACATTATTGGAAGAACAAATAATGGATAAAAGAAATTCAAAAATAGAGAGCTAAGTCTTCAAGGTCTAGATAGGTTTCCCCTCCACCCCCAGATAGACATGAAAAATGGAAAAGGGATTAGATGGGAAAAAGGACAATATCTTTTGGAATATTCAAGGGCTATAGCTGAGAGAATGGTAATATTTTTATTTTATTTATTTATTTTAGTAAATTAAATTATTTATATATTTTGAATAATTATAATATTTTCAAATAATTCATAAAATTTTCTTTTAAGGAGGGGAGAAAATAGGGGGTAATTGTAGCTAAGGGTAGGCATGATATGTTATCTGCAACATTGGAAAATCACGGACACCCAAGTCATGTACAAAGATACCTGTTGGTTGTATCAGTGGGAAAAGTGTTTCCACATTCTTCATCTTCAACAATATAGTGGTTTTATAAAAAAATTGAATCTTTGGATGATATTTTATATTGGATATATTATTCATCATCATCAGATAGAGATAGAGCATCATAGGGTTACTGTATACGATATTATTGATAGATCAAATTGAGTATCAGTACCTACATATGAGATGACTATAGTTTTACAAAGCATCATACACTTTTTAATTTGTCCACCTAGAATTCTATGACATATTACCATAGAGGTATGTGTATATTTTATCTTTAATTTCATTTTTTTTATTATTTTTTAAAATTTCAATGTTCATATATTTATCTATTTTTTACATGAATAATTTAATGGTAAAGAAATATTTTATTGTCAATAATAAATACAAATAGATATAACTTCAGATACAAATTATATTAGTCTTGATAGACTATCAAGATATTCAAATTTATTATAGGCTATTTATGAGATTCCAATGGAAGTTGATGTTTGTAGGCGTGCAATGAATGTTGGGGTTTTGAAAAATCATATCACAGATATTTTAACTAGAGATATGTTGGGCATCAATAGGATAAAAAAATTTTCCCTGCAAGTCTTAACATATATCTTTCCTAGAATTTAATATATTGAAAATTTATACTTATGTTTGTTTTTTATTAGGTATCTTTATAAAATTTGTAAGGAGAATGAGATGAAATATGTTTACAAATTTATGGACCCACAATTCATTTCTCATGTATCAAGGACAATGACTGAAGTGGAAAGAACAATTTATATTGGTGAATGATTTAAAAAGAATGTTATTATTCAGTGCTGAATGTTTCCATATCTTCAAGAGTAAGAAATATTTATCACAAAAAGTGAAATATATTTTTCAACATAATAACCACTAAAATTAAATTTTATTTTATATCAGTGTCCAATGGATGTTAGATGTCTTTTTTCCAAGGGAGAATACACTTTACTGGTTATTCTATATCCATGGTGAAGTGCAACGAAATTATAAGGATGTATAGAAAATGTAAGTTTTAATTTCTTAATACTTTTTTATATTATAAATAATTTTAAATTTATTTCATTGGTTATATTTTCTAATAGGGGATGAAATTTATTTTGAGGGACCACAAAAATAAGAGCTCCAAAATCCTATATGTAAAAATAAAGGCAATTTTTCATTTATAATTAGTATATTTTGGAT
This sequence comes from Viscum album, assembly GCA_963277665.1. NCBI lineage: Eukaryota > Viridiplantae > Streptophyta > Magnoliopsida > Santalales > Viscaceae > Viscum > Viscum album. The sequence continues at coordinate 1,538,924,066 of OY728138.1, forward strand.
ATATTACATATAAATGCTATTTTTTATTGAAAAACTCATTTAAATATAATTTTAATAAAGAAGAATGTCTCAAATAATGCAGATATTATGTGTCAAGATTTATGAATAAAATAATTTCAACTTGGATAGTTTCAAAGTTCAATCATGTTATATTTCTGTATAGACTATTCCTTAATATTACATTTTATTCCAAATACATATTAAATTAATTAATTTTAATTATTATCTTTTTTATGAATCAATATCTTATAATTAAAAATATCCAACACACTTACAAGTTTAATGGGAAAATCATTTTATAGGTCGGTTTGTATTTTAGTATGATTTTACTAAATATAGTAATTTTTAATTTTGTAATTGTAAATTTATTTCTAGTTGTTATGATGATGCTTCTACTTGTTCTCTTTTTTTTTTGTAGATTTTATGGTTGAAAAGAAATATTTTTAAAAAAATATTTTTCATGTCAGTTATAAAATAATTGATCTCAGAAACCATTTATGTAATGATTCCAACATCGGTTATTAAATAGCCGACATGTAAAACTATATTTCACATTAGTTATTAAATAACCAATGTGATAAAGACTTTATCACATTATTTTTTCATGTTGGTTATTTATTAAATGATGTGACAAACCATTTTTCATGTCACTTATTAAATAATCGATGTCAAAACCCCTTCTAAATGGGTTTTTACATTAGTTACAAAATAACCAACATAAAAAACAATTTAATGATTCAACTACAACATCCATTTTTTAATCGACATTAAATAAATATTTACAATTACACCTTTAATAATGGAGCCGTATTACTAATTTAAAAAATAAAAAAAAGTTTAAAAATCATTTCTGCCCTAGTCTAATCATGTGTCAAATGGGACCTACTAACACCTGGCAGGCCAGTTTGCGCGGGTTATGGGTTTTGTTGTTTGGATCAAATGTAGTCAAAATTTATGCATACCTAAATATTCAAAGTCCTAACCCACATAAATTCACTGGCTAAAGGACTAGACCACGAGCATCCATATATTTTGATAGGTATAACTATCAGTGGGTGACTTGTGATGGGTCGTTGGTGGGAGGTCTCACACTGCACCTAGGGTGTTAGCTAATTTTTATGAATATTAAATTAAAAGGGAATATGGTCCATTGAAATCTTAGGGTGGGACCCCAAACTCACCCTCAAATTGGGTTTTTGAATCAAAATGCCCCTATTACACATTCTTTTTTTATGTTGTTGGTGCTGTATTTGGCTACTCATCTATATTAGTCATATAGATATATATAATGTAATATTTGATATATATATATATATATTAAAATAAATAAAAATATATTTATTATGATATTTATAATATAGTTTTATTATCTGTGTAAGAACCTGAATCTTCTTTTCATGTATGGATCTTGATTTTGGGTGTTTTTGAGAAAAAGGGGAGTTTTTGGAATTTTTCTAAGTACATGGATTGTACTTCTGAGTACACACCGTGTACCCAGTTATTGCATACAACTGTATCTTGGGAATGTAATGGCTGAGACATGGCCGTATGGGGTGATGTGGCAGACCACTAATATTGGGGGTTGGTTGAGGCAAATACACGGTGTGTTCATTAATAGTACATTTCATGTACTTTTCTTTTTAATTGTTTAATTGGACTGGGGTCACATCTAACCCTTGTTTTCAACTTCTTCTGGTTATGCCTCATGAAGGATCATACAAAATCTCCGATTCTTCTCCAAGCCGTTGATTCATCATTTGTTCTTAGAATCAAACTCTGTCAGTTGTATTGGAATCCCCTAAGTGAGTTCTTGGTTCTTATAGATCCTCTCTTCCTGATTTCTCCTCTCCCTTGAGTTATCCAAGGTTGAATTAGTTTGAAAATTTTAAATATCTACATCATTTTAGGATGATTCAAGGGCCTAAATTCGAGAATGTTCATCATACATCATTGAGGTAGGTGGTCTGTTGCCTTTCATTGTTTGTCTTTGAGTTTTATATACCAAATTGTTGATTACCCTTGTCCCGTGTATTTCGGGTTAAGAAAATTGAATGCTGTTTTATCTACCTTAGATTTATTGTTGGATTATGGGTGTTTCGTTGTGTTATTATGTGAAATTTCATGTTTAAGTAACACCCCATGGGTGTGCTTACTTTTTTGAATGTTTAGGGCCATTTGTTTTAGGTTGCCTATGAGGCAGAACTTGTTTCTTTTCCTTGCCTGATAGGACGAAACTGTTTGACTTTTACTGCTTGTTAAATTCTTGTGATATGTATTGGAATTGTTTATCTGTGTAGTTTTTGTGATAAATTTGGGCTTCTTGGTATCGTTTATGCACAATTGAATTGCATAGGGCTGTGAGAACCTGGTGTAGTTCGACCACATGGTGAATTGATATTGAGTGCTTCCTCAAAGTGTCTGTTATATTTTGCTACAAGACCATATAGGGGATTGACGGTGAGTGATTCCTTATAGTGTCTATAGATTACGTTATGAGACCACATGGGTAATTAACATTGAGTGCTTCCCTAGAGAGTCTGTAGTTATTCTAGAAATACCTTAGGGTGAATTGACGGCACATGATTACTCAGAGAGTATTTTCCCTTATGGCATTACTTGGCCAGAAGGGTTAGATTGTGTGAGTTACCTAGAGAGTTAATGTAAATTTTAGTGTTTATGATGCATCTTCCAAGCCAAAGTACAATCTTGGATTCAGTCCTGTTAGGTAGTTTTCTGATATACCTGTTTGCGATACATACTTGATTAAATGATGAACATTAAATGATAATGAATGCAAATGGAAACTATAGGATTGGTTACTTTTGTGTAATCTTCATTTCTTTGATGTATTTCTATTATTACCGGCTATATAAACTCATTGATAGTTAGGCATAGATATTTTGGTGGTTGGCTACTGGGATTCGTCTCACACCCTATTTAGGTCATGCTTTTGGACCCAAACAGATTATATGGTTCAGGTATAGATAAGGGAAAGCGCCCTTCATCATCAGGTACTTGATTTCTTGGAGTTGGAGAGCATGGGACCATACTGAGGCTTACGATGCTGCTGGAGTTTATCTGTTTTATTTTTATACTTTAGTTTAGTAATGTATTTCCAAGATTGTGACTTGTTTGGATGCTTTCCTAAACATATGAGACATACATCATTTATATATTTGATCCAATTGTTTATTTACTTGCAGTATTCCACTATTTACTTGTTGTATGGTATTAATGATTCTACTACTTCTCATTATTTGTTATTATATTTTTCATACTCTGCCTAGGAGGGAATAGTTTCCCCACTATCTAACACAAGGCCCTCAGTGCTAGTCAACAGCCTCTGGCGTTCAGGTAAATGCGCTTAAGTCCATGTGACCAACCGAGTACGGGGCACCTTTGGGCGGCACCCAGAATTGGGATGTTAAAAAGTGCTATGAGAGGATGTTCTTTTCTTCTTTGTCTTGCTATTTGGAGCATATAGACAGTGATGGGAAATAATAGGTTGTTGGTAATAATATGTAACCGGGATTAGCTAACCTGTGTACTGGGAAAATCCAAGTTACCAAACATATTACAATTATACTGGTCTTTCAATTGTAGTAGTTGGTTTTATTTCACCATTGGGTGATACACATGTTTTGTGCTATTATCATTGGTATTTTTGAGGTTCTATTTCTATTGAAATCTGATGAGATGAGGGTATTCCATCTCATGAATCATATAGGCACTTTAGAGGTATAACATTTCATGCATTATTGTCATGCCATTTAGGGTGCATTACTGATTTCATGCTATTGTGAGAGATTTTGTGCTAGATATACATGATTTTGTGATAGATTCTATGATAGAATTCCTGCTATTTTGATTGGTTATTGGAAAATTTAAAGTTTCATTAGAATGAGTGCCAAACTTTGGTCCCTGAGGTGTTATGGGCCCTCTTTGACCATAATTTGGTGGATCATATTGAACTTTGACTGAATTCTGTTATGATATGACATTAATATGATTCCAAGATTTGATTTGTGGGGAGTATGGCCCCCCATGGATCGGAATTTTTCACTTTAATGCTTGTTTCAGTATTTTATGGGTTTCTAGAGTAGTTTATAAGGATTACTATCCAGAAAAACCCACAATACATGGCGTGTGAGGATAAATACATTCCATGTATTTTTATATTTGGGAAGAAAATGTTTTTTTTAAGTAAACGTTGTGTACTGCATGTATACATCATGTAGTACTTATCCATGTGACTAACTGTGTGAGCAGAGACACAGGGTTGGGAAAAGTTTTGTGACACAAGTCATGTACTTTCAATACACATTGTGTTGTAATAGCCGTGTGACCAACAACATGGGTAGATGAAATTTAGGTTGTACATGTCGTGTGTTGTTCTTGCACGCTGTGTACAGTCAATGATTTCACCAACTATGTGACTAACAACACGGTGGTTATAACATAAGGGGTACACACCGTGTAGTGTTACTCAAGAAGGAACTATTTGTTTAGACCTGTAGAGGAACTCGGTCAGGGGGGAAATGATTCAAGTACATTCCGCATCTCACAGAGAACACTTCATGTGTATGGGTGTTACACAACTAGGATTGGTAGAGGAACATTCCATGATAAAAGCCTAATGGAACACACTATGTAAGGGTTATACATGCTGTATACCCCTGTTTTGTAAAAAATTATTATTTTCTCCTCCTTATCCTTTCTTGAACTTATATGTTTTATGTCCTTTATAATCTTGAACTTAGGTGTGCACTTAACCTTGCAAAGTCATACCACTGAGACATCCTCCGGTTGTACGTAAGATATAGGGAAACGGTCAGGAACCGGAAAGGGTAGATCGGGGACTACCAGTTAATCCTCCCCTTTTTCTTGTCTTATACCTAGTGGTTATATCAGACATAGGTGCTGATGCACAGTTCTGAGAAGGATTCATGAGGATGATGCAGACATTCCAAGGATTATCGCATCCTGCTCCATCTATGGCAGAATTGACGTGGGTTTTTTAGCAGTAGCATCTTCCCACCTTCTCAGGGGATGAAGGACCTCTGGATGCTGAGTCATGGTTGGAAGCCATGCTGTCTATCTTCGAGAATATTGAGTCACCTATTGAGCGGAGGGTGAAGCTCTCTACATATATGCTACATGATTCTTCCATGATACGGTGGGATGTAATATCATAGGTGGGACACTAGTGGGTTATGGCTTGGGATGAGTTTCAGTGTACCTTATTTGAATACTTCTACTTAAAGACCTTGATATCTGATCGATCCTAAGAGTTCATGATTTTGGAGCAGGGTACTCTCTCTATCATGGATTATTCTTCTCACTTCACAGAGTTGCAGTGCTTCACAACCATTCTGGGGGTTGATGAGTTATTCTCAGAAAAGAAGCTTGAGGATGGTATCAGAGATGAAATCTAATCTATGGTGAACATATTCATGTTGACTTCCATATCTTTCATAGTCAACTAGGCACTGATCATTGAGCACAACTTGAGGGATTCTGGAGTTGTGGTCCAGAGAGTTTTAGTTTCCAGAGTTGGTACTCTTCCAACTAATAGTACGAAGCGTTGTAGGGAGTCTACGCATGGAGATCTGAGTAGGTGGGATTTTCCTTCAGGTAAACATGTGGTGTGATACCAGAGCTGGAAGGGTGTAAATAAGAAACCTCAATGCATGAGAAACCCAAAGTGTCGATCTAGCGAAAAAAATGGGACATCTTCAGCATTTCTACAATACCCTCCTTACAACAGCTAATGAGGGAGGATCTGTTTTTACTCCTCACACTAGAGTAGGATCACCAGTTCCAAATCAGACTGGGCGATGGAGTTCTTCTTGTTTTTCAGGCCGAGGTTGTGGTCATGGATGTAGTGGTCAGACACAAGGTTTTCAACAGCTATAGGGGGATCAGCTCATGGATCTCAGATAGCTTTACAAGGTTGTGGTGTGACTCGGGATTTTGCATTAGAGCAGATCCAATAGAAGCAGGATCCCAGACCCTCTATGGTTAGAGGTACAATTTCATTTGCCTCAGTTTTATTTTCTACTCTTTTTGATACTAGGTCTTCCCATAACTTTATATCTGTGCCTACTATGGAGATCTGTGGGCTCTATATCATTACTTATGCTGATATCATGACGTTGGACACTCTGTTGGGGATTAGAATGGCTAGTTTACACTTGTTCAAGGAGTTCCATCTTAGGGTTGGTGGGTGTCACTAATTATGGTACCTTTATGTCTTAGATATGATGGGATATGAAGTCATTCTCGTAATGGAATGGTTTGTTCCCTTATAAGATGTTAACATTATTGGGTGAGTTTCACATAAGAAGAGGGCATATTGTTTCTATATAAGGGTGAATGGGATGTCTATGAGAGAAGAGTTGGACCTGAGAATCATCAGTTAGGAGGTGTTACAGCCCAGATTTACAGTCTGTATATAGATGACCAGGGGAATTCACAGATAGACTTCCCTCCAGTGGTTGATCATTTCAGAGATATATTTCCAGAAAACTTTTCTGGTTTTCCTCTGGAGAGATAGAGAGACTTTTCTATTGATCTTGTTCCAGGGATGGAACCGGTGTCCCTTACTCTTTATAGGATGGCTACACCAGAGTTGAAGGAGCTTAAGAAGCAGTTAGAGGACTTGTAGGCAAAGGGTTTCATCCGACCTAGTATTTCTCGTTGGGGTTCTCCTGTCCTTTTTTGGGAAAAAGGTGGAAGATACCCTTAGAATTTGCATGGATTATCAGAAGCTGAACCAGTTGACTATTAAGAACCAATATCCCCTGCCAAGGATTGATGATCTCTTTGATCAGCTTTGAGGAGCCCGAGTGTTCTCAAAGATTTACTTGAGATTCAGTTATCATCAGTTGTGTGTTAGACCATAAGATATACCTATTACATCTGTTCAAAGTAGGTATGGTCTATACAAGTATTTGGTTATATTGTTCAGTCTCACGAACGTTCTAGAAGTTTTCATGGCATTGATGAACCGAGTGTTCCATCCATACATGGATTGTTTTTTGGTAGTATTCGTGGATGATATCTTGGTGTACTCACACACTCGACACGATCATGCCACACATATTGAGATCATTTCGAGTACACCGAGAGAGCCTCAATTATATTCTAAGATCTGAAAATGCCACTTTTGGATGGATTAGATTCACTTCCTTAGTCATGTCATATCATAGACAGAAGTATCAGTAGACCTAGAGAAGGTGAGAGAAGTAGTTACCTGGGAGAATCCAAAAAACGTTTTTGAGGTGAAGAGTTTCTTAGGACTAGATGGTAACTACAGACATTTTATAAAGGACCTATCATAATTAGCATCACCATTAATGGGCATGATTGAGAAAGGGGCAAAGTATGTTTGGCCAGATGCTTTTAATTTTTCCTTTCAGGAGCTTAAAGGGAGATTGACTTCAGCACTGATACGGATCCTACCAGATTTGGGAACGAGTTATGATATTTTCTGCAATGCATCAAGTATCAGGATTGGAGAAGTGCTTATCCAGGGGAATCAAGTAGTTGCATATGGATCTCAGTAGTTGTGGACACATGAGAGTAATTATCCAACGCACGATCTTGAGTTAGCTACAGTTTTTCATACCTTGTGATGTTGGAGATATTATCTTTTGGGTGAGAATTTTGTGGTGTTCTATGACCAAAAAAGTCTCAAGTATATCTTTACTTAGCGTGACATGAATTTGAGACAAATAAGGTGGGTTCAATACCTTAATTCCTTTGACTTTGAGCTTGACTACACACCTGGGAAGGGCAATGTAGTGGCTGATGTGTTGAGAAGGAGGACTCAGATATATGTAGTTTAGGAGGCCAGTAGGGAGTGGCAGCTTATGGATATGTTCTATGAGATGAATTTAGAGGTTCACTGAAGACATGGACATACTTTTCTTTATTTTTTAGCTATTACCTCTACTCTACTGAACCAGGTGAGAATAAAGAAGCTATCATATTCAGAAGGCCTAGTCCTACAAGAGAGTGTGTCAGGTGTGGACCCTATTCCTGGGTGGACCGTAGGAGAGGATTAGATCTTGCTCTTTCATAGACGTTTATGGGTGTCAACATACATACATGAGGATTTGATGTGGGATTTTCATTCCTTAGCATGGCCATCTTATCCTGGTGTCACCAAGATGTATCGAGATTTACACCATTAGTATTGGTGGCCAGGTATGAAGAGGGATGTTTCTAGTTTTGTTATGAGTTGTTCCTCCTGTCAGTAGGAGAAGGTAGAGCATCAGCGACCGGCTAGGCTTTTACAGCAGTTACCCATTACTGAGTGTAAGTGGAATGATGTCTTAATGGATTTCGTGACAGGGTTACCGAGGATTCCTCGATTGAATAATGCAATATGAGTTATCATTGACAGACTCATGAAGGTTTCACACTTCTTACCGATCAAGGAGACCTTCAGTGTTGATGATCTTGGAAGGTTGTACATCTGAGAGATTATAGGTTTTCATGGGGTTACTCACTCTATCGTTTCAAACAGAGACACCCATTTTACTTGTCATGTCTAGCAGGGATTATAGAGGTTTTTGGGTACATAGGTAATTTTGAGTACAACTTACCATTCTCAAACAGATGGATAGTCAGAGCGCGTGATTCAAGTGCTATAGGACATGCTTCAAGCATTCATCCTAGATTTTGGAGGTTCTTGGGAGAAGCACATAACTTTGTTGGAGTTCGCCTACAATAATATTTTTCAGGAAACTATTCATATGGAACCTTATTAAGAATTATGTGGTAGGACATTCCGATCACCCCAATGTTGGATGAAGGTAGGAGATGTAGCTATGCTGGGACCTCATCCTTTACAAGAGAAAACAAAGAAGGTGGAGTTGATTCAGAAGATGATGGATACTGTACAGTCATGCTATAAGTCTTATGATGATCGTCAGAGATGACCTCTAGAGTTTGAGGTTAAGGACCAGGTTTTCTTGTGTGGCACACCAGGATTAGGACACAGGAGGATTAGGAAATAGGGAAAGCTTTCACCGAGATATGTTGGGACGTTTGAGGTTTTTCAGAGAGTTGGGCCAGTTTCCTATCAGTTACAGTTACCTCAGAGATACCAAGATATGCATGACGTCATCCACATTTCTCAGCTACGTCGTTACTTTTCAGACCCATCCCATGTTTTTCAATGCGACAAGGTTGAGTTGGAGGTGGATGCATCATTCAAGGAGCATCCTATCTAGATTATTGACCAAAGCATGAAGGTTCTTTGTGGATGGTATGTTCCTCTGCTACGGGTGTTGTGGCAACATGACTGAGTGTAGGATGAGACTTGGGAGGGGGAGACCGATGTGCGATCGCAGTGGGTAGAGGTATTCAAGGATTCTTCTTCACCACCATGTTAGGGAAATTTTGGGATGAATTTATTTAAGGGGGATGTTTGTAAAAAACCCGAATCTTATTTTCATGTATGGATCTTTATTTCTGGTGTTTTTTAAAAAAAGGGAGTTTTTTGGAATTTTTCTAAGTACATGCCATGTACTTTTGAGTACACATCGTGTACCTAGTTACCACTTACAGCTGCGTCTTGGGAATGTAACATAAGAGACATGGCTATGTGGGGTGATGTGGTAGACCGCTAATGTTGGGGGTAGATTGAGGAAAATACAAGACATGTTCATTAACAGTGCATGTTCTGTACTTTTCATTATAATTGTTTAATCTGACTGGGGTAGCCTCTAACCATTTTTTCATCTTCTTCTGGCTATTCCTCATGAAGGAGCATACAAAATCGCCAATTATTCTCCAAGACACCAATTATCCATCTATTCTCTGAATCAAACACCGTCAGTTGCGTTGGAATCCTCTCGGCGAGTTCTTGGTTCTTTTAGACCCTATATCCCTTGTTTATCCTCTCTATTGAGTTATCCAAGGTTGAAAGATTTTGACATTTTTGTAGATCTACATCACTTTAGTCCAATTAAATGGTTGACGTTCGAGAGTGTTCATAATACATCATCGGGGTAGGTGGTTTTTTGACTTTCATTGTTTGTCTTTGAGTTTTATATTCCAAAGTGTTGATAACCCATGTCTCAGGTATTTTGGGTTAATGAAATCAAACTGTGGTTTATCTGCCTTAGATTTATTATTGAATTAAGGGATTTTCATTGTGGTATTATGTGAAATTTCATGTTTAAGGAACACCCCAAGGTTGATTTACCTGGTTTTAATGTTTAGGGTTGTTTGGTCTTCGTTGCCTAAGAGTCAGACCTTGTTTCCCTACCTTTCTTGACATGACAGAACTTTTTGTCTTTTACTTATTATTAAATTATTGTTATATGCATTGGAATTGTTTAGCCATGTAGTAGTTGATATTAATTTGGGATGTTTGATATCGTTTATGCACAATTGAATTGCATAGGGCAGTGAGAACCTAGTGTAGTTAGATCATAGGGGGAATTGATGTTGAGTGCTTCCTCAGAGTGTCTGTTATATTTTTATACGAGACCACAGGGGGGATTGATAGTGAGTGCTCCCTCAAAGCTTCTATAGTTTATGTTACGATACCACATGGGGAATTGATGTTGAGTACTTCACCATAGGGTCTATAGTTATTCTAGAAAGTCCATAGGGGGGAATTGATGTTGAGTACTACCTCAGAGTGTTTTTTTCCCTTATTAAATTACTTGTCCAGAGGGGTTAGACTGTGTGAGCTACCCAGAGGGTTAATGTAAATTTGAGTGTTTGTGATGTGTCTGCCAAGCCAAAGCACCAGCTTGGATTCAGTCCTATTAGGTAGTTTTCTGAGATACCTATTTTTGATACTTACTTGATTCAATGATGAAAATTAAATTATAATGAATGTAAATCGAATCTGTAGGATTGGTTAATTTTCTGTACTCACTACTAGAAAATAGGTCTATACCCACGGTTTTTCAAAAAACCGTGGGTATAGGGATAGTATGTGAACCTATACCCACGGTTTTCCAGAACCGTCGGTATAGGTCACCTATACCCACGGTTGTGCCAAAAACCGTGGGTATTGTTTTCTTTTAAGACCTATACCCATGGTTTTGGAGAAAACTGTGGGTATAGGGTATTTTCCAAAGACCTATACCGACGGTTCTTCAAAACCGTAGGTATTGCGGTTTTTTTTTGAAGACCTATACCCACGGTTCTCCAGAACCGTGGGTATAGCTTTCCCGCGTTATGGAGGGGAAAAAATATTAGGCGGGACACAAAAAAGGTTTGGCGGGAATACGTTTTTTCACGGATTATATTAATATATATAAGCAGATAAGTCGCTCTATGTTGAATAATATTGTTAGCTCAGCTGGTAAGCGGCGTAGGGGATTTTCGCGAGACAACAGTTCAATTCTCCGCAAGCACGTTTTTTGAATTTAAATACCTTTTATATTAAAATATATAAGTAGATAAATATATAAGTAGATAAATAATTGCATAACAGATTAAAACAATAGGTCGTTTGGTCCGTCGTCGGCCGCCGACGCGAGGTGTAGCAGGAGACGCAGGTTCGAATCACCGAAGCCTCGCTTTTTGAATACGCGATATAAAATTTATTAATATATATTCGCAGATATGTATATATATAACATATAATAGTTGCAGCTTTGTTGGTCCAGCGGGTCGCTTTGGAGTGTCCTGTGCAGGGTTCAAACATTGCTGGTGGTCATCTTTTTTAAAATGAATCGAATAAATTCCCCACGGTTCAAATCGTGGTGTAAGTGCCTGCTGTACCGCGTGGTGCTACTGTGTGACACACCTATACCCATGGTTCTACCAAACCGTGGGTATAGGTTAAGACCCCTATATCGACGCAGTTCCAGCCCACGGTTCCCAAAACCGTGGGTATAGGTATAGATAAGGGAAAGCACCCTTCGTCATCAGGTACTTGATTGCTTAGATCTAGAGAGAATGGGACCAAGCTGAGGCTTGCGATAGTGCTGGAGTTTATCTATTTTCTTTTTTTACTTTGGTTTAGTACTGTATTTCTAGAATTGTGACTTATTCAGATTCTTTCCTAGACATATGGGAGATGAATCATTTATATATGTTCTCAAGTTGTTTATTTACTTTCACTCTTCTGTTGTTTACTTGTTGTATTGTATTACTGCTTCTGCTACTACTCATTATTTGTTATTCTATTGTGAATACTCTCCCAATGAGGGAATTGTTTCCCCACTATCACACCCAAGTCCCTCGCTGCTAGTTGGAAGCCTCTAATATTTGGCGAAATGTGCTTGAGGCCATGTAACCAACCAGGCACAGGGCACCTTTGGGCGGCACCCAGAATCAGGACATTACAATCTGATATTTAGTAATAATATAAATATAAATATAACTATTGAAAGTATTATATATTTTTTAAATTTTATTATAATGTAATTAGTATATATTTTTTATTATTTATGGAAAATCATTATATATATATTATATATATATATATATAATTTATTATAATAATTATTATATGTTATATTGATAATATATATTTGTATTATGAAACTCATCAATTAAAATAAAAATTCCATAGGGAATTTTCCACAAGAAATTTATAATCAAAATTTTCACTAAAAATTTCAATGGATGTATATTAATACATAAATAACAAATTCAATTTTATACTTGAAAATTGCATTAAAAATTTGCAAGAACATCTTCCTTTTTAAATTATATAGATTTCTATGAGTCTATAAACTCTTAATAAATTATTTGTATGTAAAAGAATCACTTCTCAAGATCTTCATGTATACAATTAGAAAATGAATAGTATTGTAAATGTGAATAACTATCACCATAAATGATGTTGAAAATATGTACTAGAAACATTTAGTGTAAATTTATGATGAAAAGTTTTAGTTTAAATTTCCATGTAAATTACCAATGAAAATTTTCACGGGAAATTTCTAGTGAATATTTTAATAATAAAATTATGGTGAAAATATCCACAGAAAATTTTAAATTAAAATTTTCACATAATATCACAATGTAAATATGTTAACACCTAAATAAAAATTTAAACTTTTCATAGGAAAATTTAATTGAAAATTTATACTAGAATCATTAAGGGTAAATTTCTATTGAATACTTTTTGCCCAAATTTTCACATAAATTTTCACTGAAAATTTTCATGTATATTTTTTATTCACTAAGTGTGTGCGTGTGTCCAAAATATTAATATATAATTAATTTTCTTATATTTTTTCTTGTAATTTGTTTGGTTTATAGATACATGCATACATATAGACATATATACATGCATTGTACATATATACCTATATAGTAACATAATAATATAAATAAATACATTAAAAAATTTATGTTGAAAATTTCTAATGAAAACTTACATTGATAATTTTACATTAAAATCTTCAATGGGAATTCCAACCATAAAATTATACAGAAAATTTTGAGTCAAAAATTTCCAACATATCTTTACTACACAACATGAACCATATAAATTTGCACTAAAAATCACACATGCATGCATACACTAATATCGATATACATCATAATATTTCATTGTACATTACAATACATACATATTGGAAATTTACAGTTAAAATTTACATAAAAAATTACATGTGTGTGTTTCTAGAGTATATTTGAATTCATATTAAAAAAAATATGTATATGTATAAATTTAACTTAACAATTTAATCACTACTAGAAATTAATTCTATACCAATGACTTGGAACAGTTGGTATTGGCCTCCAAACTGGTGGTATAGCCTATACAAATGGCTTGGAGGGCCTTTGGGTGATTCTTGATCGATATTAACCTATAACAACAATTCCTAAACTGTTGGTACATGTCATATGAAATACCTCTATCAATGGTTTTCAAAAACTGATGGTATGGGTAATATAAAAAAAGGGCCGCCTGGATTTGACCCCATCACCTCCAACTTATACATCAACAACCTAACCACTAAGATATAAGGACTTTTTTGAACATAATATGATATATATATATATATATATATATTAAATTTAAATTTTAATTTATTTAATATTATTTTACAAAAGAATTCAAAATATATTTCAGTACCTATACCAATGGTTTTTGAAAAATCACGGGTATAGGGTGCCTCCATGGTACATTTGCCAACAGTTTTTAGAAAAACCATTGGTATAAGGTGTCTCCAAGGTACTATACCAATGGTTTGGCCAAAACTATTGGTATAGGGTCTCACTATGGTACCTATATTAATGGTTTGGGAAGAACCATTGATACAGGGTAACTGCATAGTACCTATACCAGTTGTTTTGAAAAAACCATTGGTATAGGTTTTTTTAAGGTACCTATACCAATGGTTTTGTCCAGAATATTTGTATAGGGTACCTATTTCAATGGTTCTCCAAACCATTGGTATATGTCCATAGTTATAGCTCTAATTTATAATAATGAATTTGGTAGTATAAATTTACAATGGTAATTTTCAGTGCATATATATATAGATGTAAATTTTAAATATAAATTTTTATTAAAAGTTCCAATTGATATTTCTTATAAATTTTTAGTGTAAATTTATATTTGAAATTTTCAATACATCCATAAATATAAACATGAAAATTCACATTGAAAAATTACAGTGAAAATTTGAAATGAAGATTTTCAACTTAATTTTTTAGTTTTTAATTAACTCTTAAATTATAAGTGACAATAAATTAATACAAAAATAATTTTTTTTTGAAATACCCATTTTTTATTTCCACTATAAATTTCTTGTGGAAACATCTACTAGAAATTTCTAGGGTTTATTTCCTACACATAATATATTTCATTTTATAAATATACAATCAATTTTTTAAGTGATAATTTATTATAAAAAGTTTTATTATATGAATACATGATATATATATATATATATAAATATTCACCAAAAATTTTCTATGATGAATTTCAATGCATATTTCCACGAGAAAACTATAGATTAAATTTCAACATGAATTTATACAGAAAATTTTCAATACATGTTTCCACACATCATATATTTCATAATAAAAATATTAAATTTATTTCCTTGAATTATATTTTATAGTTCCAATTTAAAATAAATAAAAAAATTATTGACAATTTTATTTTTAAATAATAAAACTTCCAATGTAAGTATCCAGTGAAAATTTCCATAGGAAATTTAAAGTGAAGATTTATACCAATTAAAATTATAATAAAAATATGCAAATACATAAATAGATAATGTAAATTTTCATTGGGAATTTTGATGAAAAATTTACACAATAAAATTTTAGTGAAGATTTCTACAAGGAAATTTAACTAAATTTTTTAATGTATTAAAATTTTTACTAAATATTTTAATGGAAAATTCCCACTATAAAATTTTAGTTCATAGAAAATTGTACTAAAAACATATTAAAAATTTATAAAATAAACATTATTTATTTTTGTCAAAATATATTAACACATAGATAATGTAATTTTTCACATAAAATTTGAACTGCAAATTTCTTATAGAAATTTCCAGTGAAATTTTCACCAAAAATTTATAGTGAAATATACCACTAAAAATATTTGTTGCAAACTTCCACTAAAACTTTTTAGTGCATACTTCCACTAAATATTTCTTTCACAAATATTCCCTTAAAATTAAAAAGTATATATATTGATACATAAATAAAAAATGAAAATTTTTAACAAAAATTTACATTGAAAATTCACACTGTAAAATTTTAGTGTAATTTTCAACTGGAAAATTTTAGTGAAAAGTTACATTAAAAGTGAAAGTGAAAATTTTAAATGAATATATTAAATTAATAATTTTCATTAAATTTTATTAGTAAACATTTCAACTGAAAAAATTACATTCAAATTTCAATGTATTATATATTTTTTAAATTTATTATTGACACATTAAAATATCTCTATTATTAAAATTTAATAAAAACTGTTATTAAAATGTTTTTTAGTCAATAATGTTATTGAATATAAAATATTTCATTAATATATATTTATTAGATTAAAATTTTATGTTATAAAATTTTTTTAGACATTTTTAAATATCTTAACATAAAATAATGTTCCATATTTTAATTTATCTTTACCATTAATATTTTATAATAACAGTTATTATTAATTACAATATATTTATGTTTTTTGTTATAATTTTATAATAATATTTTAAGGAAACATTTTATAGTTATAGTTTTTTTTATAATCATTACACGCGTGGAAGGAAATTATCGTCTAATGTTTTCAAATCAACTAATTCATTTTTCAAGAATCATTTTACCTGAAAAGTAGATCATGTGCAACATTTGTATTTTTCTAGGTATGGGGGATACCATAATGTACCTGATTCTCAGGTCCACTTTCTGAATAGAGAATATATTTCTTGAGACACCTCACATTACATTTAAATTATAAAAAAAAGTATAAATGGAGGAGTTATGAGATTATTCAATGTGGGGGATGGTTTTTTGAATAGGCATGACTATGTCTTTGTGGATGCAATGTCCTAACAGGGAGAATGTTTTCAGATTGGGCCCGACTTTGATCAGTGATTAGTTTTCTTCTAATGTTAATGTCTTTTCAGCACTATGTTATTCAGTCAACGATCTTTAGAACTATATAGTTTGATTTATTATTTTATATTCTTTATCTGATGATGTTCCTTTTTAGATATAATTTATGCCTATCTTTTCCACAAGAATTTTCTTATGATGAATTGGAGAGATATACTTTTGTGATCCTTTTAATTTTTGGGAGCCTATACTACGCACTCATTGATTACAGTGGATATTATTTTTGGACTAGGTTCCATGGTTTTTCCCTCATTGGGTTATCCATAATGAAAGTTGTTTTAGAGAACATTTATTTTTCCTACACATATATTTGGCCATTTCACATCCAATTTTATTTTTCAGGCTTGTTCAAAGGGAAATAAAATTTATTTTCAATACTTATTCACTTTGGTATTTGTTTACACATTCATATCTTATCATTAATCTAAACATTTTGTATCAAATGGTTTGGTTTTTAATCAGATTCATTATGGAAGACAATTATAATGAAATTATTTTATTGAATGATACCAATTACCATACATAGTGATTAAAAATGAAGGATCTATTTTTTGTTAAGAAAATGAATATTCTAGTGTTTAGTACCTTGAAGAGAGAAACAATGTCTGCTGAAGAATGGTAGTTTGAGCATGATATGGTTTTTGGTTTCATTCTTCAATGGATTGAAGATAATTTCATGAATAGTATTATCAACATATCTCATGGCAGAACTTTTTGGGAGAAGCTTGAGACCAACCATGATTCCAAGATAGGAAACAATAAATTATTTCTCCTAAAAAAGTTATAAATTTTATGTACAAAGAAAGTACATCTCTTTATGACTATTTGAGTAAATATATGGGTTTTTTGATCAATTTTATTTTATGGGTATTAATTTTTAAGATGATATTTTAGCGATTTTTTTGCTTAATACTCTACCTGATTCTTAGGAGAATTTTTATGTTACTCAAATAGGGGTTTCTTCTAATGGTGTTGTAACATTCAGTTTGGTTAATTCATCTCTTTAAATAAATAAGTCATGATATGTACTCAAGATTTATCTTCATAAAATATTTTAGTCATATAGAATAGGGTATAATCTAGGAAATGAATTAGGGGAAGAGAAATCGAGGTAAGAGCAATGACAGAAGAGAATCCAGGTCAAAGTAAAGGGATTTTGAATTTCATCATTGTGTAAGAGAGGGAGGGTTAAGATGTTTTTATATTAGATGCATATAGAAAATAGAATGAAGAAAAATTAATAGAAGAAAAATGGTGAATGAGATGATTAGGTTGCCTCTTCTATAATGGGTGTTATTGTTATTTTTTTTGACTCCATTAATATTTCTTCAAAAAAATCTTGGTAGGTTATTGATAGCGGTTCTTGTTTTCAGGCTCATATGCTCCGGTGCGGCTTAGCATCTTCGGATATCGATGTGGATCTGGTCTACGGCTCATCAGATCAGAGTTGGAACAGCTTAGCGATGGTTCCCATGTGGATATAGTCTATGGCTCAGCTCATATTTTCAGCCTCCGGTGTGGATATGGTCTATAGATTTGTGACGGTTCTTACATTTCGGTGAGGTGAGGCGAGGCGTTGTCTCCACAATGGCTCAGAGGGGGGAGGCTTTCTGGTTTTGACTTACAATGCTAGCTTTGCTGCTCTAGGTTTATCGTGATGGATTCTGTGATATGGTGATTCAGTGGTTTTAGTTTTCAGTATTTTTTTGTTCGATCAATGGTTTTGGAGCCGCTGGCATGGCCCTTCTCCTGGTTCACTGTTTCCCTCTCGTTGTTTGGTGGTTTCGTCTGGCCAGGCTACCGGTGAGGGTTCCTCTTCTGTTCAGATCATCCCAGTTTCAGACCAGAGCTACATTTTTGGTCCATATCAATGTGAATCCCCTCCTCGGTGACACTTCTATAGTGTTCTTGCTGGGACTTCCATCACTATGTGGTGATGACTCGGAACCTTACATCTTCGAGTGCCTTCCCCTTTGGATTTATTACTGTTTCAATGTTGTAAGGATGTTGTGGGATCATTGCAGTGAGGTTATTTGCAGCAATGGTTAAGTGTTTCTTCTTCCAGTGTCATTCTAAGTTAGTGTTGATGGTTTTAATCCTTAATGGTGTGCTTGGTTTGAGTTTTCTACTCATAATCCCTTTTTTGGTGTGAAAAATGTGGTCTATTGGAATAATGATGTACCCAGACTTGACCACATAGAATAGGACCCAGAGGAGGTTTAAGAGCCAAATATTCATCTTTGTAGAGATTTTTGGATTTGGGTGTTTGAGAGGGTATGATGCTTCCATCGGATCAAGCCTATGCTTTGACACAAGACACTTGCTTGCTGATCAACCATGTAATGGTGAAGAGCTTTGTCAAGCTCAAATGCTGGGGAGGGGAAACTCCGTTTTGTCAGTCCGATTTTACTCTTTTAGACCATGGGGTCCTGATTTGTCTTATGATCATGTATTCTATTTGGGTTCCCCATTCTTCCCTTAAAAGGGGGTTAATTTATAATAAATAAAAAAATTGCAGGCCTTCGGGCCATTGGATGGAGTCAAGTAAGATGATATTGAGGAATGTTCAACAGGTGCCTGAAGTTTTTCTAAATATTATTTCTACAAGTGTTCTTGATGATAACAGGTCTATCGGTACTTTTGGTGATGTTCAATGAAATCTTTCAAAGGGTTCCTTAATTGTGGATATTGGGAATAAGTAGTTAGGTTTGTGGTGCACTAGATCTTATATTTCTTATGATACTCCTTGTGTTGTTGAGTGAAGTGTGTCTTCCATGTTATGGAATAAGAGGCTCAACCAAATTAGTGTGAAAGGCCTTTATTGTTTGGCCAATATAACTCTATATATATATTTTAAGAGCGTCAAATTAGACATCTGAGATCATTGTATGTTTGGAAAACAGAGAAAAGGGAGTTTTAACAATCATAATTTTTATAGGAAGTCATAGGTATATGAATTAATACATTTTAATTTTTGTGGTCTTTTGGTGTCTAATGTCTTTATTGGAAGTATATATTTTGTGACATTTATTGATGAATACTAATGTATGATTTGGGTTTATGTTTTGAATTCCAAAACTTAGGTGCTTAATGTTTTTAAGAACTTCAAGGTTTTGGCTGAGAGGGAATCAGTTAAGAAGTTGAAATGTATTATCATTGAAAATAATGGTGGGTATTGTGGCCCATTTGATCGGTATTATAGGAAGGAATGTATTATATATCATAATATGCCTCTAAATACACCTAAACTAAATGGTTTAGAAAAGTAGATTAACATGACTTTGTTGGAAAGAGTTCGATGTTTTCTTTCAAAATCCAAGTTTCCTAGGCAGTTTTGGGGTGGTGATTTATTTACTTGTGAAAATATTATCAATTTTTCAGCTATGGTTTCTTTGCAGACAGACACTCTAGACATGTTTTGGTATATAAAATAGATAAATAATGATCATTTATGTTTTTTTGGTTGCACAACTTTTGTTCATGTTCCAAGAGATGTGAGGTCCAAACTTGATGGTAAGTTAAAATAGTGTATTTTTATTACCTATAAACACACTGAGTTTGGGTACATGTTCTATGATCCTTCATTGAATAAAATTGTAGAAAGCCATGATATAATGTTTAAGGAGGTTTAGACTATTATAGATACTAAAAAAGGAGAAAAATGTACTTCTCTAACTTCTAATGGATTTTTCAATATTAAGCAAGTTTATAATTCACGTTTACCTAATATTGTTGATTATTATGATCGTGTTGATGTGAAAAATGATGTTTAGGGTTAAAAAGTTGGAGCTAATATTTTTTATGCACCTTTTGTTTCTGATGATCCAGTTCTAGGGGTTATTAATAAACCCATAATTTCACTATAGTGAGCATCTTATCATCATATTATTTTTACATGGTATTCTCTTGATTAGTATGCACTCGTCGCTAAAGGGGTATAACTATAATCATTTGATAAGGTGATGGAAAGTGAACAAACTGAATATTGGGTTATGATAATGGATGATGTGATGAGATTATTCCATGATGTAATGTCCTCGTCCTAGGATCTACTAGAAGGTTTCTCCGAGCTTGGTTAGACACATGACCTTAGGCACATCTCCCTGAATGCCAGAGGCTTCTGACTAGTAGTGAGAGCCTTTTTAACATGTCTATGGGGGAGAATATGTCCTCATAGGTAATAGGTAATACACAATGGAAGAAAAAAAATTTATAACAAGGTGAGGAAGAATATAAAAAACAAACTTAAATATAGGCAATTAAATAATCCCAACTAAATTAATGAAAATTGTGGAAGCTGTTAAATCATATGAGATACACAATGATGTTATTCTATGATGTCTATACTATAATAAAAGTATTAAGATCATGAATACAATAATGTGATAAAACTATAGTTAAAATTACATAAAGTGTATAAACTGCATCTCGAGCATAGGCTCATTCCTCTTCCCCCAAGCTCCATCCAAAACAGCAAAGAAATCAATTATTGGGAGTGGCACACCTCCCTGTATCTATACCTGCATACATAAAGTCTACTCAGGCACCAAATGGTTCCCGATTAATATTTGAGATAAAATCCCAGTAGTTTGACATCCACAATGTCTAAACCTTTCCATTTCATGCTGTAAACACAAGCAATGTTCTAATATACAACAAATTCAAGTAATTAAATAAATAAAATAAAACAAATATAACATGGTATGGGTTCTCAACAGAACCTTTACCTTACCACATTATTCTTCCTAAGCTCGGATTCTTAATAAAGTACCTATAATAAGAAGGACGTATATATAAAAAGGCTATAAAAAAGAAGGCAGACAAAAAGGAACATACCCCCCAATCTTGTTCTTTATCTTGGGTCTAATTTATTTTTCAACAAAGTGTGCTTCAAGGCACCGGAAATGTATCACAATATAGAAGGAACCCTAATCTACATAAAATAAAACATTCCATGAATTATCATTATTATTATATTAAATTTTATAGTTAGAGTCTGAGCTCGTCCCAAAGGTATTTCTATGGTACATCTTTCAATTTATCTAATACCACCAAGATCGTACAAGGAAATATTCTGAAAGACAAAGTATTTCTCAAGGCATGGATTTATCATGAGTCCATCCCAGGTATCACACTTAAGGGGTTGGATATCACTTGAGGCATGGCATAGCCACTTTTCCAATGGGTCCATCCTCAATTGTCCCTTATGGAATCGGTATCACTCATGAGTATATATAAAACATAGGGAAACCCTAATTTGGAAAATACCAAGACATCACCTCCCTGATGTGTAGTGTGGTAATCAATCAATAACATAGAGTCCATGTGCGGTCTTTAATACGGAACCCATGTTTCCTCACCACCCTAAATTTAATTAGATTTCAAGGAAGAAAATATCATAGAGTATGCATTTATAATTTATACAAAACAATTTAAGTAAAAAAGAACCATGTACTTCCTAATAATTTAAGAAAAACATTCATTGTCAAATCACTTTATCAGCAAAAGTAGAAAAATTCATTTTTTTTCTTTTATAATATCATCACACGATAATAATTTTTAACAAGGAAATCATTAGTCATAACAACCAACAAAACACCAAAATTCATGGTTCATATTTGTCTTAAAAAAATTTATATGATTTAAAACTCAACCAAAGAGGGGTCGTGAAACACATGTAGTTAAGAAATTAATTATTCGGGGCAAAAAGAATTTAGAAAAAATATGTTAGCACACTCAAAGGGGTATCTAATTATGTTGCATCAAATTGAACAAGCTAGTTCATCTCAAATAAGGTTTCAATATTCAAGCCTAGTAATTTAATTAAATTAGAATAAGAAAAATTGAAAATCATCGGTAGGCACTGACGAGCAGCGCAATTTGTGATCGAAAAGAAGCAATAAAATGATGGGAAAGAGAGTATACACCCTACCTCAAAATCATAGTGGATCCTATGATCTACAATAAACATTGATTTGACCTATAACAGAAGAAAATATATTATTTTATGAAAACCCCAATTTTGAGAAAAAACATTCCATGGTGGATTGCATGACATAGAGTGGATGAGATCCTAGAATTCCATAGATCTTCACAGTGCATCAAATGATATTGGAAATAAAGAAGGGACAGGGTCATAATGGGCTTTTGATGGGAGAGGAGGAGGTGTAGGCACACCACCTACTAGGGGGGCGCGACGCACCAAGAGGAGAGAGATGATAAGAAGAGAGAAAAAAAGAAAAGAAAGAAATTAAAGGGAGAGGGAAAAAAAGAATTGGAAAAATAAATAAAATTTAAAATAAATAAATTTAAATAAAATAAAATAATAAAAATAAAAAGGTAGGGGGAAAGGAAAATAATTAATAAAATGGGTTAACCCGTTTTAATTATTTCCACTCTTCTCTAACCACTTTTATTCTATTATTTATTTTTATCCCCTTTTAATTTATTCTTATTTATATAAAATTATTTTTATTACTTTTTAATCCCTTTTTAATTATTTTTAACTCGAACACTGCACTAGGGTGTGATGTAATATTTTACATAAAACCCATACAATTATTTAAATAATTTTAATAGTTTCCCGAGACTCATAGTAGGGTGTGCATGCATGTTCCCTAGGTCACTTTAAGTATTTGACAAAAAAATTTAAATGGTTCGTACCTTGATTAAAACCGAGATGTTACAACCTCCCCTTCCTTTGACAACTTATCCCAGAGTTTCCCTTCCAAGGGTAGTGGAACGTTGTCTAAGAAAAGCTCCAGCCATTGAGCAGGTACATACGTCTCCCACTCCCAGGTCTCATCATGAACATGTCTGTGTTTCCATAGAACCCATACCAGAGGAACCGACCTCCCTCAGAGAACCTTCATGCTACGATCGACAATACAAAACAGACGCTCCTCAAAGTATGCATCCGCTTCAAGATCAATGTTGTCAGGATCTAATGAATGAGACGGGTCTGGATGATATTATCAAAGATGATATACATGGAAGACGTCATGAATGACATGATACCTCCAAGGTAACAATAACCATTAGGCTACTAGCCTAACTCTCTCCACTATATCGAATAACCTGACATATCTCGGTGATAAATTTCCCTATCTCCTAATCTGCCTGTGACTCAACCATAGAAAAACACATAGAATTACTCAACGTCCCACCTCAAACTCGGAAGGTCTACGTTGATGACTGATATAATATTTCTATCTAGAATGTGCTATAGTCACATGATTCTAAATCTTCTAAACTTGATTTGACATATCCTGAATGAGGCGAGGACCCAACAGAGATGCCTCACCTACTTTGAGCCTATATAAAGGCAAACATCGTGATCTACCCTAGAGGGCCTCATATAGTTCCATTTGAATTGTCTCATGAAAGCATTTATTATAGGTAAACTCAACAAGAGAAATATTTTTATCCTAAGAACCTCCAAAATCATGGATACATGACCGTAGCATATCCTCTAACACTCGTATGGTTTGCTCGGACTACCAATCAGTTTGAGGATGATATGTAGTACTCAGGAGTACTTGTGAACCCAGTGATTTCTATAACCATTTCCAAAACTATTATGTAAAGTATTCATGTCTTTATGAGACAATATAATGAGGTATTCCTTGAAGATTCACTATCTCCCCGATATTCATCGTTCAAAACTCAACAATAGAAAAGGTCTTTTGAATTGGTAGGAAGTGTGCAACTTGGGTCAATCTATCAACCATCACCCAAACTGCGTCATGTCCTTGAGAAAATCTTAGAAATGATATAATAAAATCTATGGTGATGTCATTATATATCCTCTCAGGAATGGATTGAGGCTGTAAATGTCCAGTAGGTCGTTGGTGCAATGCCTTCACCTTCTAACAGGTGGAGCACCAAGTGATGAAACTCGCTATCTGTTTCTTCATACCTAGCCATGGGTACTGATGACACATGTATATATCCTTTATCAGTTCTTCTCGCATATCTGAAGGTACCCATACTCGTCCACAGTAGATTAATGTTTCAACACCATCAACAACCCAACCAGGATGAGGGTTCTCTCCTGTCACGCTTTCCCTCAGAATGAGTCCCTATGGATCATATAACTATCACATATAGACTCTTTCTCAAAGAGAGGATGTCACTATAAAAGCTGTAAAAAAAAGTTTCCCATACTTTCCCTGAACCTCCAGATTCATCTCTGAAAACAAAGACATCATCTTCCACTCACTGTTGGATGCATGGATAGCTTGTGTCTGCATTTTACAGCTCAAAGCATCAACCATAAAATTACCCTTACTAGGGGTATAAGAAAGCTAAAAATCAAATTATACTAGGTATTCAAACCACTTGTGCTTCCTTAAATTCAAGTCTCACTATGTGTAGATATATTTCAATATTTTATGATCTTTTTAAACAACAAACTTCTCACCGAACAAGTAGTGTCTCCAATAGCATCAAGCATGAACAACATCTGCTAACCCAAGTTCATGTGTAGCATTGTTCCGCTCATGTGGTATCAACTAGTGAGATCCATAATCCCTGACTCAATTTCCTTTCATCAAAAAATGATCCTGGTCCAATTCCTGAAGCATCATAATAAGTAGTATAGCTTTTTCCTAGCTTAGGTGGAATTAGGATCACAGCTGAGGTTCATCCCCCGTTTAACTCTTGAAATGTTTTTTATAGGATTTTGACCTGATGAAAAATACACCCTTCTTAGTCAGGTCTATAAGAGGCACTGTGAAGTGGGAGAAATCTTGGATGAAATTCCTGTAATAGACAATAATCCCCAACAAACTGTGTATGTCAAAAACATTCTTGGGATTCTCCCATAAAAATACAGTGCTCTCTTTTTCTAGATCAACTCATATGCTAAACTCAGATATTATATGACCCCATAAGTGAACCTTATCGATCCATAAGTGAAATTTTCTAAGCTTTTCATATAGATGGTGCTCTCTCAGTGTACTCAGCACGATCTCAATATGGGTTGCATGGTCGTGTCTGGAGTGCGAATACACCAGGATGTCATAAAAAACTACCACTATGAAATCAAGGTACGTGTGAAAAACTAGATTTATCAAATCCATGAAAACCTCTGGCGCATTCATGAGGCAAAATGGCATAACCAGATACTCGTACAAGCTTTACAGACTCTGGAATGCCATAAGTGGTATTTTAGATGGTCACACACACACTAGTGATATCATGACCTTAGATAAATCTTGGAGAAAACAATTGATCCTTAGAGATAATTGGGGAGGTCTTCTATATAAGGAATAGGATATTGATTATTTACCATAAAATGATTGAGTCAATGATAATCCATGAAGAATCTGAGGTTATCGTTCACCTTCTTTGTGAAAAAAACAGGTGAACTCCACAATGATGTGATAGGTCTGATAAAACCCTTTGCCTCGAGGTCTACAAATTTCTTTTTGTGTTCTTGTAGTTATATAGGTTACATATGATAATGATAAATAAACACCAGTGCCACACCTGGAACTATCTCAATAGTGAACTCAACATCCCTCATGGGGGGTAATCCATAGAAATCATCAGGGAAGACGTCCATGAAATGATCCACAATGGGAGGGAATTCCACTAGTTGTGTTACCAGATCACTCCTGAAGAGACTTAATAATTGATATGCCACTCTTCCCAATCCTACATGTCTATTCCCAGTTCGATCTTCTTTTATATCCCATTCTCCTTTATGTATATATGTGTCACCCTCAAGGAATGTGAAGGACACCCGATGACGATAACAATCTACTTGGTCACGATAAAGTGTGATCTAGTTCATACCAAGAATGACGTCGATGCCAGACTTATAGAGGATGTAATAATTTCAAATGAAACGTTAACAACTGATCTCAAGGGGGAACTCTTGGAACTGAAAAATGTACTCTATCTTGGCCCCTAATAGTGTGTCGAGAGACTTGATGCTGCAAAGGTTCTCAACTGTAAAACCAAAGATTTCAACAATAACAGAAGATAAAAAGGAGTGTGATGCACCTGTATCAAAAAGGGTGGAAACTAAAGTAGTGTCTACATTAATTGTACCTATAAATATAGATGGTACTATACTCTTCTTCTCTGGTATTGGTTTCATGGCATACATAAGACCTGAACTAGGGCCTTGAGATGCTGCATAACTAGCCTGAGTAGGTCCTCTTGGCTGACGCTGATATTCTTGAACTTGATTACATCGACCAAAACCTACACCATTAACTTACTCTACTAAGATGGTGGAAAATGAACCCCTATCCTAATGTGGACTCATAGATATCATACTTTATATATTTGCAAGCATAGATCCTCTGCCACTAGATTCTGATGAGAAATAATGTCAGAAATTCTAAAGTTGACCCATCTAGCTGCAATCTCGGCACTCCATTGGGTTCATTGTGCATTGGGGATTCTAATGGATGATCCTAACGCACTGATGACATATGATAGTGATGTCAGTATGTGTATTATGGCAGGCATTTTCCCTATGTTCACCCTTGAAGCAGAAATTCCTACTACCTGAAGAACTATCACCCTATATCAGAACTGAACTGCCTTGGATCACAAGTTTAGCTTCCTTAAAATTTCATTGAGAAATTAGGGCCTAATTAACGATCTCTATAATAGTTTTAAAATAAAAGATATTCACCTATGAGAGTATGGAATATTTGATTCCATCCTCAAAGCGTCTCGCAGTTGTATGTGTGTCATCAATCAAAGATGGAGAAAAATTATGAAGCTTTGTGAAATGAGTATAATACTCAAACACTATCATAGATCCCTGATAAATATTTAATAGTTCCTTGGAAATATCATCTCTCGGAGTCTATGGATGGAATTTATTGTAGAAATCTATTTGTATGTCTTTCCAAACCATGTCTATGGTCTGCTCTTCCTAAGAAATAACATCCCATAAATGCTTAGCAGAGCCACAAAGCATGTAGACTACAAGTTTGATCCTTCACTCTATAACCATCTCAATATGGATAAGGATAAACTTCATAGCTTCTATCCATGACTTTACTACATGTGGACTACCACTCACTAAGAAGGTGGGTGGGTTATATTGTAGAATGTCCCATGTAAGCTCAACCATAGATGGGATGATCTGGGAACTTTCTAAAGAGAATGCATATACATAAGAAGACTATCTCTAAACTGAGCATTACGGACCATCAGAATATTGGTAGGAAGTGGTACCATATGAGGCACTACAGGTGGTACCACATGTAACAATACAAGAGGCACTACAAGAGGTACTTTTGGTGGTTCAGGACCTACCATCTCTCGAATGTGCTTATCGCCACTCTATTGAGTTACACCATGAAGATGTCAAGGAAAAAATGGTTTACAATAGCCCAACACAATCCTTTATACAAAATTTCATAATAGGTGAGGAAGATAGGTAATGGTTCAATAAAGAGGGAAGGTACATAGCCTGCCTCAGAGCACTACACAATAGATAGCCCACTCTAAGAGTCAGGTATAGAGAAGGAAGAGAAAACATAGAAGGGTCACTAAAATGAGGACTACTGCCTATTTCCCAAGTAAATTCAAGTTAAGATATAACAACTATCATAAATTTATAATTAACAAAAAGGAACTTCAAATTTTTACAACTAGGCACAACAACACTCATATAAAAACAGACAAATGTAAACTAAAAGTAGATATTTCATGTTAATATGCATGTCATTTTAATCCCTATAGTGCCTAATGTGATGAATGTAAATGAATTACCCTCATATCATTAGGTTGAAATGGTAAAAACCATTATCTCAATAATACCAATATCAATAACAATTCAAAAAGTATATCACACAACAGTGAAATCATATCAACAATAATTGGCATAATCAATAACTACAATCCCAATCCAGGAATTTGGGTTTCCTCTGTACATGGGTTAGCTACGTCCAAGAATAGGGTACATTCCAAATTCTTATATCCTAGTCTCCATTCTAAAAAATATATTAAGAAAAAATAAAAAAATGAAAACCTTTGATACCACTTTGTAATGTCCCTGTCCCATGAGCCACTGGAAGGGTGCTCTAAACCGGGTTGGCCACATGACCTCATATGCATCTCCTAGAACTCCAGAGGCTTCCGACTAGAAGTGAGGACCCTTTTAACATGTCTGAGAGGGGATAATATTCCCTCATAGGTAATAAGTAATATACATAGGAAGAATTTTTTTTATAAAAATTAACAAAAGCATATAATCAAAAATGTACAATAGAAACAATTAAATAATTCCAACTGAATGAATGAAAAGTGTGGAAGCTGATAAATCATACTAGATACAAAATGATGTCATTCTATGATTTCTGTACTAAAATAAAATTATGGAAATAAATAATACAAGCATGTGATCAAAACTGTAATGAAAATGACACAAAGTGAAACAACTACACCTAAAGCATTGGATCGAACCTCTTCCCCCAATCTCCATCCAAAACAGCAAAGCAATAAAGTATTGGGAGCATCATGATTCCATGTATCCATACCTATGTACATAAAGTCTACTCGAGTACCAAATGGTGTCTGAGCAGGGTGTGAGATAAAATCCACATAGGCTGACACCCATGGTGACTAAAAATTTCCATTTCTTACTGTAAATAGAAGCAGTGCACTGATATAGAATAAATTTAAGAAATTAACTAAAGAAAATAAAATAATTATAACTGGTTCCGGGTTCTCAACGACACCCTTCCCTTACCACTTTATTCGGCCTAAGCTGGGAATCTAAATAAAGTACCTGTAATAAGTAGGATGTATGTATATATATATATATATATATATAGGATAAAAAAATACAATGCAAACACAAATAAACATACCCATTCTTGTGCTTTATCATGGGTCTAATTTATGTGTCAACAAAATGTGACTCAATAAACCAGAAAGGTTTCACAATTCACATGTAACCCAAAGCTGCAACAAATAAAACCTTCCACACATTATCATTATTATTATTATATTAAATTTTAGAGTTGGAGTCTAAGACCGTACTGAAGGTATCCTTATACTACATCCTTCAATTTATCCAATACCACCTTGACCATCCAAGGTAATTTTAGAAATACCAAGCATCACTCGAGGCAAGGATTTATCAAGAGTCCATCCTGGGTATCGCACATAAGGGGTCGGGTATCACCCGAGGCATGGTGTAGACACATTTTCAATATGTCTATACTCAATTATCCCCTAGGGAATTGGTATCACTTCTAATTATATATAAATCCCAGAGAAACTATTTTCTAGAAAATTTTAAGACATCACCTCCCCAGCGCATAGTATGGTAACCAATCAAGAATGAAGAGTCCATGTGTGGTCTTTGATTTAAAACCCAAGTTGTCTCACCGTGCTGAATTTAAATAGATTTCAAGAAATCATATATCATAGAGTAAGCATTTATAATTGAAAAAAAAATAATTTAAGCAAAAAAGATTCATATACTTCCTCATCATTCAATCCAAATAGTCACAGTCAAAACACTTTATCAGAAAAAGAAGAAAAATGCACTTTTCTGTTTTATAATAACATAGCATGGTAATAATTCTTAATAAGGAAATAATTAGGCATAAACAACCAATAAAACTCCATAATGTTTTGTCCATATTTATTCTAAATAATTTCTTTTATTTAAAACTAATCCAAAGAGGAGTCATGCAACACATCCAATTAATAAATTAATTATTTAGGGCTAACGGAATTTAGAACAAATACGTTAGAACACCCAAAGGGGTATCCAGTGATGTTGAAAAAAATTAAACAAGCTATTTCATCTCAAAAAAGGTTTCAATAGTCAATCCCAATAATTTAATTAAATTCGAATAGGGAAATGGAATATCGACGGTAGGAACTGATGAGCGACACAACGTGCGATCTAAAAGATGCAATGAAATTATGGTAAAGAGAGTGGATGCCCTACCTTATAATCATAGTATATCCTACGCTTTGGGTAGACCTTTGATTAGACCTATAATGTAAGAAAACATATATTTTTAGAAAAACCTCAATTTCAGTTAAAAACATTCTCCGGGGGATTGCACGATAGTTAGTGGATGAGATCCTATGATTCTAGGTGCATGAGGTAAACCTTACCGAGAGATTCATAGCACAAAAAATGACATTGTAAATGGAGAAGGGATGGATTCACAATGGGATTATTAAGGGAGAGGAGGATGAAGTGCAACCCCTAGTAGGGGGGCATGACGCACCAAGAGGAGTTGAAGGATAGGAATAGAGAAAAAAATAAAAGGAAGAAAGAAAAGGGAGAGGAGAAAAAGAAAAGGATAAAAATAAAACATGAAAATAAATAAATTGAAATAAAATAAAATAATAAAAATAAAAAGGGAGGGAGAAAGGAAAATAATTAATAAAATGGGTTAACCCAATTTAATTATTTATACTCTTCTCCAACTGATTTTATTCTATTGTTTATTTTTATCCCCTTTTCGTTTATTTTTATTTCTTTAAAATTCATTTTATTTCAATTTTAATCCCTTGTTAAATATTTTTAATGTGAATGATGTACTAGGGTGTGATGTAATATTTTAAAGAAAACCCATCCAATAATTTAAAATAATCTTGATAGTTGCTCAGGACCTATAATAGGTTGCGTAGGCATGCGCCCTGGGTCTCTTTAAGGATTTGGAATAAAAAAATTAAATGGTCTCTAACTTGATTAAATATAGGATGTTACACATGACAACCATACTTTTAAGCTGGTGAAATTATACATAGGTTATATGGAATTAAAAAATAAGTCAATTTATCAAATTAAAAATGAAGAATCTTCTTTTGTTCTAAAATACAAGGAAAGGTTTGTTGTTAAAGGCTTCCTTTAGGATGATACTTTCTCACATTTTGTCAAAATGTCTTCCATTCAGGTTGTTCTTTGTTTGGATTCTAGTATGGCTTTACAGAATGAGTAGAAGGATGTGAAAACATCCTTCCTTCATAAAGATTCAGAGGAGGTGATTTAAATAGAGCAGCAAGAGGATATTTTTGAAATAGGTAAAGAAAATCATGTCTATATGATAAAAAAGAGTATTTATGTTTTGAAGAAATCTCTAAGGTAGTGGTATATGAAGTTTTAATATGTTGTTTTTCATTATTTTTGTCCATAATACTTCTATAATTGATAGATTGGATTAGGATCATTGTCAGTCTTCTATGATGAAATACTTGAGGCCAATGAGAATAATTCTTGGAATATAGATTTCTAATGACAGAGATGCCAAGAAATTATGGTTAACTCTTGAGAGATATATTGATAAGGTTATTCAGAGATTTTCTATGAATAAAGTGAAAGTTGTTAGTACTCCTATTGAATTACATTTTAAGCTCAGTACCAATCGGTTTCCTTCTACTAATGAAGAGATGGAAGAGATGCAACACATACCTTATTCATCTGTTGTTGGATATTTGATGTATTTGATGGTATGTACAAGACTTGATATAGCTCATGTAGTTTGTGTGGTCATTTATTTTTTTATCTAATCTTGGTAGAAACAATTATAGAGAATTGAATTATATTTTTTGTTTTTTTATGGTACTTTTAATATGAGATTGTGTATCCGGTTTGTAAGGACTTTGTATGTGCATCCGAGAGATCGGGGATCAAATCCAAGGCGAGGCATTATTTCCGAGGGTACAATAGTAATATTGTAGCAGTACAGTAGTAGTACTGTAGCAGGTACTGTAGCAGGAACTGTGCAGTATTGTAGAAGGTACTGTAGCAGGTACTATTTGGCACTGTAGCAGCCGAGAATATTTCCTTGTTTGGGCCTTTGGGCCACCAATTTGGTCCCCAAGTCCTTTAAGGCCTTTGATCCACCCAGGACTTCGAGTCAATAAGGCCTTCAGGCCACCTCAAGGCCTTCGGGCCACCTTAAGTGTAGATACAAACCAGATGACCTACAAGGAACAAACTCTACAAGGAGGATGAGCAAAGAGCTTTCACCACAGCAGAAGCTAAACAAATTTCAAGAATGAGAGGGTATGGCACCTTCCATCGGGACAAGATTTTTAATGCAAGATAATGCCTAGCCGAACAACCATGTGAAGGTGGAGAGCTGATTTCACAATGAAGATGCTGGGGAGGAGCAGTTCCAAGTAGTTAGTCTGAGTTGTATATAATGTTTGAAGCCGATAGGCAAATGGATTCCTCTAAGGCCTATGGGCCATGTAATACTTATGCCTACAGGCCTTGTAATAGTTCCACCTCACCCCTTTAAAGGTGGATTATCAAAATCAATAAAAAAAATGAAGGCCTTCAGGCCATTAGAGGAATATGAGATTGTGTTTTAGAAATGAGGAACCTAATATTTTTGGCTTTATAGATTCAGATATGGAAGGAGATATGGATTCTAGAATGTTTACTTTAGGATTTTGATTACTTTTGTAGTGGTGATGTATCTTGGTAGTCAAGATTGTATAGAGGTGTTTCTTTATCTACCACTAATTCTGATTTTAATGTAGCTAAAGTGAAATAAAAATATTTTTTTTTAAATGAAAAATTTTATTAGAGATATTAATTTTTATCAGGTTTGGTAGGTTTTATTTTATGATAGTTAGAGTGATGTTTTTTTGTGAAATGATCCCAATTTATCAAGAAGGTTAAAAATATCAATGTTCAGTATCATTATATCCATGAAATATTTTATATGACACATTTGGAGCTTGAGAAGATCCACATAGATGATAATGGTTTAGACATGTCGATCGATAGTTTACCCAGTGGTAAATTTGAGACTTGATGACTAATTTCATGTTTGGTGGTGATCACAAGTTTAGTCAAAGGGGTAGCTTTTTGGGGATCCTCCTCACTTGGGCCTCATCACATTACTTTTAAATTATATAAAAAAAGAAAAATGGATAAATAGAGGAGTTATAGGATGGTTTTTTGAAGAGGCGTGGCTATGTTTTGGTGGGTGAGACATCCTTACAAGGAGAATATTTTTATATTTTGAATGGATTTAATCAATGATAATTTTTCTTCAAATCCTGATGATTTTTGAGAACCTAGTTATTCAGTTAGTGATCTTTAGATCAGTATGGTCAAATTTATTACTTTATCTTCTTTCTTGAATAATGTTCTTTTGTTAGATCTTCTTTTTTTCAATCTCGTTCAATGTTGTTTTCTTTTGTTCTATTGGAGGGATATAATTTTTATATCCCTTCCATTTTTTTATTATAAACCATGTAATCACTGATTATAGTTGATCTTATTTATGGACTAAGT
Source organism: Viscum album (assembly GCA_963277665.1). Lineage (NCBI taxonomy): Eukaryota > Viridiplantae > Streptophyta > Magnoliopsida > Santalales > Viscaceae > Viscum > Viscum album. Next base: position 1,538,957,889 of record OY728138.1, read on the forward strand.
CTCATTGTTTTTCCCTCAATGGGGTTTCCATGTTAAAAATTACTGGTGTCAAAATTTATTCTTCCTGCACATATATTTGGTCACTATGCATTCACATTTATTTTTCAAGATTTTTAAGTGAAAGAAAATTTATTTCCACCACACTGCCACTTTGGTGTTTGTTTTCACATTCGTCACTTTCCATCAATCCCAAAAATTCTTCCCAATGTGGGGGCGATGTCATGGAAAATCTTGGGGGGGGGGGCAGTGCCCTAACTGTGGAGTTAGAATGAAACACACGGTCAAAATGGTTTCATATAACATATATGGTATGGGGTTTGTGAAGTATGTGGTCACGTACATGGTGATACATAACCTGATAGTGAATCCGACATCCCTGATGTCAACCATTGTGGTTCTAAATGCTTCCAATGTAATGTATTTCGGGTCCCTCAAAGCCACATATATTGAAGTGGTTAAGAAAGAGGTATTTTCTTTAACTCTCATCTTATTCTCTATGATTTTCATATATTTTTACCATTATTGTTAGAATTAGGGGTTAAAAATGGTATAGGCTTTGTTGTGATTGGAGTGTTCGCCGACAAACATATTATTGAGGAAGCTAGAGAAGTAGGATGGGAGTGGAGAAGAAGGATCTGTAGTTATCCCCATTGTTAATGGAATTGTAATCATTTGATATATAATTCATTTTGGGGATCCAAAAACACTTCTCATAATCAATATTACCCTATAAATGGTAACTGAGTTGAAGGATCCAATGGACCATCTGGTGCTGGTGTGGTACACTAAATAATCAATATTCTCTTTTCTCATATATGTAGGTGCATGAGTATAAGATGGATGAATTAGTTATGGTGTAAATTATTTTATTACATTAAATGAAACACTTTTTTACATCAATACACATGTTTATTTTTGTTACCCTTACTAAACCTATGTACATTAATCTAAAGGTCATTCCATTTTTACAATGTGTGTTATGTCACCTATAATGAGGAGGAACTAAGAAAATTTCTAGAAGTTTGATGATGTTCACCTATTTCATGATCATTCCATGTTTTTCTATTTATTTACATGACATCATACCCTAACATAATACGATCCAAACTCATTAAGTATAGGAATTTGTGAAAGTTCATCAACCACCACTACAACACTATCATTCAAAAAAGTAAATTGACTTTTATTAAATTTTTTCTATAAAATTTAATAAAGTGAAGCTTTTATCATCGTTAAAAAAATCATAGACACTCTTTATCAATAATTTGTTTAAACATTGATAATAGACTCTCCTTATAATTATATATACATGTGTTTTTATATATAATTATAATCTTATATCTATATTATAAAATATATAAATATGAAGTGTGTGTATGTGTGTATATATATATTAAAAAATATTTACATATACAATATATATATATATATATATATATCACTATAGACTAAAAATATATTATCAATTTAATTTTTAAATTTTACAAATAATTACTATTAAATTTATAATAAGCAATAAGTATATTTTATAATATATTTAAATACATTAAAAAAACATATATATAAATATAATATATTATAAATGTATTTAAATAAATTATATAAATATATAAATACATTATAAATAAGCATATAAATATACCTATATGTAAGTATATTTTATGATGTTTACTCCTAAGAGAATGTTGAAATTATCCCTTCTAATAAATTACATGATGAAAATATGACTCCCTAAGATATTATTATGATTTTATATTCTTATGTTTGTGCCACACAATTCCTATGATGTGTTATTATTCTTATGACATGCTCGCATGACTCATGATTAATTAATGATGATACCCCACTCTTATGACTAATGTGTTTTGAAAATATAAAACTTTATGGAATGAATATTGATTTATAATCTATGAATACTTGAGGAGTCTTATAAATATTAAAATTATTCCATGAATCATTTTTAAAGACATCATACAAGCTATTAGTGAAACAACTTACCATATTCCAAGTAAATTGATTGATGTATATCATAAGTTACAATATGATATGAGTCTATAATGTCACAACCTAAGATGTTTTGATGAGAATAATTTGTTAATATAGTCTCAGCATCAAATTTATATCAAAGAAAACAAAAGGTTCATCTTAGTTAATTATACTATTGTTATTATAGATATAACATCCCCAAGATATAAAGGTATTAGTCATGCCAACTTCATTTCTATGTGGGAAGGAAATATCTTTTGAGATAGTGGGAGTAGGAAATGATTTGATTGAATATTATATATAGATACATAATTTTACATAAGAATGGTGAACTCCATATGTTTTTAGTAGATGGAATTATTTTAGAGACACATACTGTGTAGAAAAGTTTAAAACCCACAGTAGTGGTTTTATATTCACCTTAATTGTGATATATATTATTCTATAATAATAATTATTCATATATGATGTAGTAAGTACAAACCTATATATTATTGACAATTTCATTTTAAATTAAAGACAAGTCACATGTAACAAAAAACCAGTTATGCATCTTGGTAGTATCTCTAGTTGATGTAAAATCATTAGTAGGTATTCAAAATAAGCCTTACATGGATGTTCAAGTTCGGACCAATAAATTATAGTTGACTAATGAAAGGATTATAATATCTTGAAATTGTCTATAATAATACATTCTACCTAATCATCATGTGAAACTCCATTAAAACTTTACATGTTATATACTAATATGATATATAAGATTCAAGGATCTATTTATGGATCGAAGCAAGTAAAATTATCATAGGACATTCATTTGAAATGAATTTTCCCTAGGTATCTAAAAGAGGTTAATGGGAGAACAATTTTTTTCAAGGATAATATGTTTAAAAACATATAGAAAACAAGTGATTATTCTTATGGTTAATTAAGACTAATGTTAATTTATCCTCTATGACTTATTTATAAACTCATGTTATAGAGAATAAGATATTATCAATGGGTTCCTTAACCCAATTCATAGTACCCAATTTTCATGGAATAGAAAAATACAATATGGAATAATTTTCCCAAATTTTTATAGCGCAACATGGTATTCTTTTGAAATATATAATATATATTATAAATATTGTTTCATAAATATATCTAACATATAATGATATATAAAAATGATTGATCTTTTATATGAATAAATCATAGAATTCAAATACTAAATGAGAGATGGAGAACTGTGTAGGATTGTAAACAAAACTATCCAATAGTGCTTGGGGAAGAAAAATTGGAGGGGTTCCTAGAAATTAAAGAAACAAGAAAATGATTTTTTCAAGGGATATAAAACTATTCGAATTTAGATCAATTTATCTAGTATCATAGTAAGGATCATGTAATATGAAAGGGTTAAGAATATTACAATTAGTATATGCACTATCTATATTAGATCGAGTATATTGTTGCTTCTGATGAAACATAAGATACAAATTTATAAATTTTTTTTCTAGATTTTAGAGATGCACCCAGATAGTAAATGTTAATCATATCATGATGAAATATAACTATGGTATTGTCCAAGATTTCAATGATTACATAGGATAAAATAATTATAACCAATCATATCATCTCTTGAAGGATTTTCTTAGAGAGGTGATGTTGTATTATACAGATCAACTACATTCAGTAGAAAAGTTGTGGGATTTTCAACTATAAGCATACCATATAAAAAGCATGTTTAATATGTCTGAATAAACAATTGAGTGTCAGAATATGGATATAGTGTAAGTTGGACTCTATTAGAGTTTATTCACAAGAACTAACTACTTTGAGCAATAGATTTCCAAAATATTCATTGTCTTGAATATTAATAAATTCCATATCACATGATGATAGTTCTATTAAGTGAAAGTTTTGTGATAATGTATTAAGAATAATTTTCACAATAAAGGTTTATAACAATTCCCTGTAATAATAAGAACCTTGATGTTCCATTATAATATTACTAAATATGTGTTATATGGATGCATGATATCATTTGATGAGACACAATTGAAATAGGTTATCAAGGGTGAATACTCATATGATTTTAATACAATTTCTCATGGTTCACACCCTTATTAATCTCTAGAATGTATGTTATGAGAAATTGACCCTCCAGTTGGAAATCCACATCTATATGATCAATTGGATGTTCATATCCATGGACTTTTGCAATCATCCTTAGTGTAATGAACCAACCCAAGGTGTCCATACACTAGAAACCCAATATTTTCCAGGATACATCCGAAATTCATTCCCAATCAACCCAGACTAGAAACTAGTGTCAGAGTCTTGAAGAATAATTTATAGGAATGGTTTACCCACGATATATAGTAAGAAAATCCAAAATTAAACATGTAGTTAGTGTAAACAACAAAAATAAGGAGACATACAAAAAATTAAATATAAAATAAAAGTTGCATCTTATATATAATCTGAATAACTCAAATATAAACATCATGATAAAAAAGATAAGAGATCTAGGATGAGTGGATAATACATATACATACCAAGAAGATATCAAGATAAGAACCTAAAATGATCCACTACCAAGATCTTCATGTGAGCCTTGGTCACTCCCCACATCACAGGCCAACCATCTACCATAACAACCAAAACATCCTGAATTGTAATACCAAGTCCAAATCTCCTGAATTAAGATAATATGATCCACTTACACAGAATATTTCACACATGGTGTGAGTGAAACTAGGCATAATAGGTAAGCACCACAAAGTATATGCAATCCTTATAATTAATATTTCTTTTTATTATAGTTTGAAATACTATATAAAAATATGTGTTCCTTCCATTATAGAAATAAGTACATACAAACCTAAAAAACCTCCATTTTTCTTTTATAAATTTACATTTCATTATCTTAAATGAAAACAATAACTTTAAAGGAATTATCGGGCATTGGCCCCCTTTTAAAATAAAAAAAACTTCATTCTAAATCCACTATCTAGAAATAATTTTATAAATACCATTTTAAATATCATTAATTTTTTTAACAGTGCATGATAAATTATAGAAACATATAAATAAACACAATGACACTATGTAATAAGATAAAGGATGAAAGAAAGGGGAATAAATAATGCCTCATGTGTCAATCAGGAAAGGGAACATAATGAAGGGAAGTTACTTAAAAAGAATCATTAAGTAAACATGGGAAATTCCTAAAAATCCTATGAGGTGACCTTATAAATACTCAGGTGAAACCATTAGTAATCCCATTGATGCATTGAAATATTAATAACCAACCAGCTTACCCTTAACTTTCTATACCAGTGGAACTCCCCCATGGTATCCAATGACATGAAAGATCTAGTTCATCTAATATAGACTCCAATATTAACAATCTCTCGACACTAAATAGGATTCCTAGGATCTCTATGAAATTCAATCAATAATTGGTGGGAAATAAAATACATAAATATAATTAAAATAAGTAAATCACATATCATATCCTACACCCTCGTAAGAAACAAGTCCTTTCTCCTTTAAATAATGATAAATAAAATTATCCCAAGTACACAATCCCTATCCGAACAATAAATAATCCTCTATTTGGGTCACAAGTAAACAAAGGGGATTGAGCAGGTCTCACAAACCCACACTATTTGAAAACTAATTTAATGTTCCAAACATTCTTGTCATGAAATTGGGTTTGAATTCCATGTCATCTTCTAATGCTTGTAAATTATTTTCTAGTTTTTTTAAAATAAACCCATTAAAATATATTTCTAAAAAATTTATAAAACAATTCGACAAACCATTTGACAATCCATATATGATCCAACTTACCCTTTTCCCATTAAAATCCCCAAAGGATCAAGAAACCAGTTCTCAATTCAATTCTTGACACAAAAAAGGTCAAATCATTTGAAACTACACTTTTTAAATAAAAATCTCTTTACCACATTTGGGAATACTTGGAATTTCATGTACCATTTTAAATTCAATGTAAAATATTTAGGACAAAAGTTAAACTCATTGAAACCTTATTGAAATACATTTCCACAATTATATGTTGGTATAATTGATCAAATAAAACATTTAGAAACACCAAGAATCAACTAGAATGATAATTTATGGAAAATCATGTTCCTAATGATTCAAAATCGAGAGGAGTCAAAACAAATCAATTGGGGAGGAAATAGGCATGTCTACAGTTTGACCGTATGGGTAGAGAAATAGTGCACCAGTCCTGGCACAAGCTTTATGAAGGTGGTAGACTCAAACCATTTGGGCACTGCATAGTTTCCTGACCCATTCGATATATCTTTGTGGTATAATTTCTCCTCTATTTTCAACGAGGAATAAAAAAACGACCCAAAAATGACTTGTATACTCAAAGGGGATCCAAAAAATGGAAAAAGTAACTTAAAACTCAATATTAAAAACTATATCACCCCTATTAACATGATTCTTATCCAGATAAATATTTCTTGATAATATCCCCACACCTACCTCTTGTGTCCAAATACATTTCTAATTCTATAATCTACAGTGACACACCCTAAATAAAAAGATTGTTACTCTCAAGAACCTAGTACATTATGAAAACATAGGCTTTGATACGATTTTTTAGAGAACTGACACATGATAACTAGAAACTTCAGTCAACCTAGCTTTCTATACAGCTTGAATGGAATTCCCAATCCCTACGAGCTAACAACAAGTGTTCGAGCATCAAAGGAAACACCCTAGAAATAATTTCACCCTTAAATAAATGATAGAAGATAAGATAATATGTACCATGTGTCTAACATGGTCCTTTCATACATTGGGAATCTATAAATTACCATTAAATATAAACAAAAAAATGTGGATGACAAATAGGAGATGACCAAAATCACTGATTCAACCCATTTTAATAAATACCAAGAACTATCTATAAGAAATAAAATTTAAATTTAAATAAATAGATACAAAAAAATAACATAAAGTTGTTGCAAGGACAACTTTTTTGGTCAATTAAATCACAAAAAATTAAAAAAAACTCAAAAAAAAAATGACCGAAGCCCAAATCCACCTCCCTACAACCTCTGGATTCTCAACACCTCCCAAATCACACATCATTGGCCACAAGAACAAAACCCAAGTCCAAAAAAATCATGGAACCTAAAATGTATATGCATGAGCTAAATAACCTAGTAGGTCACCACCTGGTAAAACTATAAAATTCACCTCATAAGAAAATTAATAAAAGCTACAATAGGGAAGTAGGATTTATATCCATAAACATGAGAAACCAGACTGCGTCCACAATCTATTTTCAAAACCTTTAATTTTTTTCTTAAAAGTAAAACATAGATTTTGAAAATTTCCAACTGGACTAATCCATTTTCCAGTCAAAAACCATTTTGAGATCCTCATTAAGAACCCACTCGAGAGTCTTTAAACTCAAAATAGGTTTCCAAAATATCATTTAGATCAATTTTAATGAAAATTATCTTGAACACTATGGGTCAATCATATACAAAAAGTAGAAAAAAAATTACAATGATAGGAAATAGTTGTAAATAGGATATTGGTTCGACAACAATATAAGTAAGTGAAATTATACAATGATGAACCAGATGGATATCCCCTATAAAACCCCAATCAAGGAAAAACTGTGTCATGGGATCTACCTTATGGTGATAAAGTGATATGTGTCTAAATTTATTGAATTCCTAAGGACCAACAATCAGTATATGATGAGTCTAAAACCCATGTCATCCAACTAGCCCACACAAGCCTCATTATAGTGGAAACCACCATCATAGAACTAGTTTCAAGTGTGACTAGAGGGACACTATCATTATATGCCAACTTGGGAAATATAATAATAGACCTCCCACTTAGTACTCTAGTAACCATGACTGATATACAAGTGAGGTGAGTGAAAACGCATGTCAAGATCAACATACATGTCATACATAATAACTCTTACTCACCTCCACCATACTCGCAATGAATATCCCAAAACACTTCACACATCCATGGAATAAATAATCACATTTCAACATAAAGGGAGAACCAAGAATAACATAGTAGAAATGAACCAAACAAAATGTAACACACAATAAGGGGAAATCAAGAGGGTATCACAAGATTTCAATGATAATCTTTATGAAGTGCCAACTAGAACATTACAAGAAAATATGTCTTATAATGAATTAACCTTTCCATATCACAAAATACCACTTAAACATCCTTAAAAAACACACTAAAATCATAAACACCATTTCCATTTCAAAATTATCTTTTTAAATACGGGTCTCCATCATTAAAATCCCAAAATAAAGCCAAAGGCCATCTGTTTCCATAAAATTATTTTAAATAGTCATTAAGGAATTTTTAAAATGGGAAACCCACACACACTAATTTCAAACCAACATTTAAAATTCATAAAATAACCTTTTTTTAAATCACTTCTGTGTTCAAAACCTCATTATGGAAAAATATCTTCTTAAAACCTCAATTTCACTACTTAAAAACCAAAACTAGATCAAAATCCAACACACACAATAAAAACCATTTCCATAATAAAAACATGAAAACATTTATACATTCCATTTAAAGCATGAAAACATGTAAATAAAAATAAAAACACTTAATCCCATTCCCAAGATTCATAGAAACGATTTAAAATCATCACATGGATATCATATACACTCATAATGTCATTAAAAATAGAATTAAAAAGAACAAGCATCCTTAGAATTTAAAATTTGATAATATCATAGAGACACCTATTTAGATGATTTAGAAACCATTCTAAAACATGTCTCCCCCAATGATGATCACCTGAATAAGAAAAAACCTTCTATATTATATAAAAGAGGAAAAAACCCTAGGTTAGAACCATCGTAAACCCAAATTCCAACCCGAAAACCATCTTGTCCCTTGATAACCAAAGATAAAATAATATAATACAAATTTTACAATACAAATACATGTGGGTGTCACAATAAAAAATATAGAGTGAAAGATTGTTGAACCATTTAAAATATGTTGTTTTATTTTTTTCAATACAAGTTTAAGTGAGATAATTTGTTTTGTATTCTTCAAGATTAAAGACAGGTTTTTTTGTAGAAACAATGTATATAATATTTAAACAAAATAATGAAGCTGTTATAATGTGTGAAAATAGACATTGGATGCAATTATTGATAAGAAAATAATTAAAGAGGAGGGATTATCCATGGAATAAAGATCCCTTGGATGATGTTTAATGGTTATTTTAAGTGTTTGAAAAGGCTGGATATAGTACTAAGTTATGTTTGAGTGAAATCTAGACATTCAAAACTTGAGGATGGAAAATGTAAAAGTCATGATCTATATGTACACATCATATTTTAGTTGTGTGCACATCCTCTGGAGGCTATGAAACTATAAATTGTTTTACATAACTATTATCTACCTCTATATAACCATTATATGAGGTTCTATAAGTATGAATTAGTTTTCATAAAAACCATTTGGATGTTGCATAACCATCATCTTCTATCAGTGTAACCATCATTCTTGAGGTAGAATAAGAATCATCTGTATAAACATCAATCTTAGTAAAGATGATTCTAAGATTTATTACACATCATTTGAGCTATGTGAAAATCATCTTTGTTTCATATGCCTGATATGTTATATAAGTACAAATCAACACTCAGTGTTTTTTTGAGAATACAAAAAAAATTAAATGTAGTGAAAATATGAGGAATATTTAGAATAATTATTCTTAATATATAGATAATGAAGTTAGATGATTCTTTGGGATTATCTTTATAGATCTAAAATATTTGGATTGAGCATGTGATCATGAATCAAGCAAAAATCAATACAGAAATAGCCAGAGAGGGTACTGTGGGATGAGATGAGTATTCCACATTCTAATTGAATATCCCATGTCACATCCACATGAATCCACACATGCATTGGTTCTAATCCCACCTACCTTTTTTATTATCTCCCTATACATATAAATAAGAAACACATTTAAAGACTCCATAGAGATGTATCATTAGATTAATTCGATTATGTATCGTTTGATATATTTGAATTTTTTTATTGGGAAAAATGAAAAATTCACCTTTTGAGAGAATATGTGAGAGGGCTAGTGGACTATTGGATGTCATACATAGTGATGTATGTGGACCAATGAATACAGAAACAAATGGTAGGTACATGTTCTTTTTTTATCATTGATAATGGATACTTCTTATAATTATAAATAAGTGTGTGGTTATATATAATTGTAATTATATGTATAATATAAAATATTTAAATATGAAGTGTGTGTATGTATATATATAGTAAAATTTATTTATATTTAAAATATATATTTAAATATAAAAATAATATTAGATTAAAAATATATAATCAATTTTATTTTTAATGTATTCAAATAATTATTATTAATTTTATAATAAGTAATAAGTATATTTTATAATGTATTTTAATATTTTAAAAAAACATGTTTGTAAAAATAATATATTATAAATATGTTAAAATAAATTATATAAATATATAACGGCATTACAGAAATGCATATAAATATATGTATTTTAATATATACATAGAAGTATATTTTGTGATGGTTATGTATAAATATATATAGATATATATTAAAATAAATACATATATACATATATAGATATATATATATATATGTAGATATATATATGTAAATATATATTAATATATATACATACACATATGCCTATATATATAAATATATTAATATATCACTCTATAGATAAAACCAAGCTACTGGAAAGGATTCTTATCTATAAACAAATGCACTCGAGCTCAAATACCTCTCAATTCAAATTAATTGGTAATTTTCACTAGAGTTCGGTAGATTATGAGGGAAAATACTAAGATATATGTTAGTAGTATTTATTTTTTAGAAGTGAACATAACTGAATTTTTAATTCTAATAAAATCTATTTATATGGTAATACACTTGGAAAAATCATTTTATCTTACCATCAGAAACATGAGAGAAATAATTTTATATCACCACAAGTAAAATGATATAATGAAGATATGAGAGATTTACACAGTCTCAATATATTCATATATAATCTTGATTTGGGTAAGGGAGGTCTTTTTTTCATTGAAAGATCAAAATGACATGACAAAATGATATTGACTGTTAGATTTAATGTTATGGGATGGTGTTTACTAAGATGATAATGTATCATATTGAATGTTTAAATATTAAACATTCATATTATATCTAATAATGAGTAATGAGAGTTGAAAAAATAGAGGATTTATGACATGATCGAGTTATTCATTCCATAAAGTGTTTAAGATAACCAATAAATATAGGGTTAAACCAAGAGGCTGAATATTTAATTTTTTGATCATTACTAAAAAATTAATTTTTATTATTGTTTATTTTATTAATTGTTACATATTAAGAATAATAATAGATAAATAAGTTAATAAAAATTATTAACACATTGAAATTTTAATATATGATATAATGAATCAACTTGAATTAATATTTACCAGCACTTTATAATGATCTAAATCAATTTTCTATTTATCGAATTACAACTAATACAATGTTCATTATCCAATGAAAAAAACAAAATAAATTAATAAGAAATCATGAATATGAAAAAAAAATCCAAGACCAAATATGATACATTTTTTGAAAAGATTACATTAGGCATTGAAATCTATAAACTCATACTATGTGAGAGAATAAAAAAGAGAAACTATTCAATAAGTAAAACAACCATACACATTTGTTTAATCACTTTTCCAGAGATGTAATTCTTTTTACAATATATGAGAGTTATATTATCATCATTTCTAACCTCTAAAACCCAATTTATGCCATTCATTTCCCCCATATTGTTCCTTTTAGTTTTTTATAGTAGGAAAAAAATCACTCAACATAAAAAAGAAAAGAGTTCCTGGAATTACACCAACCTACAATAAAGAAATTTAATATGAGAAAGTCAAAATTTCCAAAAAATGAATATTAAAAAAGGTTTAATATATAAAATAAAGAAATAAAAAATTTGATTTTACATATGGATAAAAATAGAATGAAGAAAAACGTTTTGTGCAACAAACTAAAAAATAGTTAATGAAAACATAAGAATTTTATAACCAAGAATGATATTTATTTTAAGGAATTTTCTAATATGCTACTATATAACACCCAATAGATATGCACATCATACTTGTTAATGCTCTTTATAACCATATGTTAGGGTAAACCTAATTAATAAAAAACAAAAAGGCCGAAAAACATTATAATAATAATAAAATTTGACTATTTGGGGTAGACCATGAAGTATGAAAGAAGATTAAGGGTAACATTCAATTCATATAATCATTATATGATGAGAAGAAAAATTAAAATTCATAAAAAAGGTGATATACAATAAAATAGAAAAAAACAAATCCATAATTCCATACTTTGAGAATTTAGTTTATCAAACTAATTTGTTTCATCTAAGTCCATGAAAACATATAATTTTATAGTAGGTAATACCAGGAAAACCATGTTACCACAATAAATGGATAAACCTCAACCAAATCTCTATTTTTTTATTCTCTAAAAAACTAATTTATGGTTTAGTGGTAATCTCACACTTCATAATTCAAGTAAATAAAAATTCCATGCATCAAATAAAAAAAATTCACCAGGGAAAAAACAAAAAAACACAAATATCATATTCAAAAAAACAAGGAGCATCCTGAGGGTACAGTAATCCCGTTGTCGACCCATCGACCCATCACCACCATCAAAAGATATATATCCACATCCAAAATCTCCCGCTGACAGCAACATTGAATTATATGTTTTAAAATTAAAACTTAAAAAAACCATCATACCGCCTCATTTGAAGATTCACCTCACAATGCACACAATGACCCAAACCATACATGTCAGCCTCACTGTTGACAGTGATACTATGGGGTCCACTCCCAATTAGGGAAGACTTTTCTGCGGGGGAAGTCTCTGAAGTCGGCAACAACTGGTGCATTTCTCCTTTGGTGGGCAACCGACACAATTGACTGCAGCCAACAACGAGTGAAACGTCATGGGTAGATGAGCTACCCAAACTAGATATGTGAATAGGATGACTAAATGATTCCAAAGGCACAAGTGGAGTTGAAAACAGAGTTGAAACGGAGAAGATAGGATCAATCAAAGTTTGCTCAAAACCATGGGTGAACAGTATTCCCGTGCCAGAGAAGATGGTAATGTTCACACCGCCGATGAAAATACCGGAAATTTTCTGGTAGGTGCTCTGGTGTGACATGTTAGCGCCATGTCAGCACCACATCAACAGGTGATCTGGTCCGTTGAACTTTTTTTTGTGATATCTCAGTCAATCGGTGTCTGATTTTGACGATCTAGGAGTAAATTCCCACCATTTTGACCATTACGGGCACATTTTGATGGTCTGTTTTTCAAAATTTTCACCCCATCAGGTGGTTTTAGAAGAGGTTTGGCATCAAAGGTGGTGGTAGATTCTTGCAACTAAGATGATGGAGGGTGGAGGAGTACAACCAAAGTTTGATATTGAGATGTTCGATAGTCAGAATAATTTTTGGCTTGTGGCAAATCACAGTGAAAGATATTGTGGTGAAATAGGGCATGATCGGACCATTGATCAGAGAAAAGGCTGAGGCAACCAGTAAAGATTATTGGGAAGAGATCAAGATGCGGGTCATCAGCACAATTCGACTGTGTCTAGAGAATGAGGTAAAATACTCGATGTTGGATGAGAAATCACCGAAGGAGATCTGGAAGAAGTTGGAGAAGTGGTATATAGTGAAGTCAGTCACAATTAAATTGTTCTTAAAGAAGAAATTGTACTAGTTGCATATGGACGATGGAGAAAATTTTTTGGATCATACCAATGAATTTAACATGATCCTAACACAGTTATCGAGGCTCAGTGTGAAGGTTGGAGAGGAAGACAAATAACTTTTTGTTTTGTCATCTCTACCAAGTTCATTTGATAGACTTGTAACTGCATTGCTCATGGGGAAGTAAACATTGAAGTTGGACGAGGTGATGGCATCACTTAAAGATTCAGAGGAATTCTGAAGACCTATGATGCATTCAGATGAGAAAATCATGGTGATGCAATATGATCATTGTGGGAAGATCTGACATCAGAAGTTAAAAGGTAAAAAATGGTGGCCAAAATCACAGGGATGTGATCCTAGCGAAATCACATGTTTTTGGTGCAAGGAAAAGTGTCACTATAGAAGTGATTGTAGAGAGTGCAAAAAATATGTTGCTATGAAAGAAAAAGATGAAGAGAGGGATGTGAACATCACATGATTATTAGAAGATAATAAAATCTGCGTGACAATGGGAAGCTTACACTCAGATGGGAGAGTTGAAAAAGGAGAAGTACAATGTCATTAATGAAAAATATAAGGGCATATGAAAAAGGGATGCCATTTTTAAAAAAGGAAGAATGATCGAGCTCAAAATTCAAAGGAAGATGGATGAGTTTTGGATTCGGGGATCTAAGCACACATATGTTTGATGACAGGTACATTTCAGACTTTTCACCAGGTGCAAGATTCAGTGAGACTTAGTGATGGGTCAACATGTGAGGTTCGAGGAGTCGGGATGGTGAAATTGAAGACACCCGATGGAGTAGTTTGTAAACTGGATGATGTGAAGTTCATTTCAAGGATGAGATGGAACATGATATCATTAATTAGGCTTGATGCAAAAGGGTACACGATTTCCATAGCAGGTGGAGAGTTGGAAGTATCCCATGGGGATGCAGCAAAGCATAATGGGAAGGATTCCCAAGGGTTGTATCATTTGATGGGGACCACAGTCATCCCGAGATCGATTGAAGATAGTGTAAGAGACACGTTATTTGGTGTGAAGAAGTATCTATGATTTCCCGATGAAGTTTTCAACACCTGTAAGGAGACTGCAGGTCTAGCTTTTACCCAACATTTTTCGTGAGGGGGAGATTTGTGGGGGCCATTACCAATTAAAGGAGACTTTGTAGTGGGGGAAGTCTTTGAAGTTGGAAACAACTAGTGTGTCTCTATTTTGGTGGGCAGCCGACACATTTGACAACAGCCGGCGGTGAGTGAAACGTCATGGGTAGATGAGCTATACAAACTAACTCTTAACATCATTGGATTTACTTCCTCTATTTAAAATGGGTTTGAATCCCATAAATGTGTGGTGTGTATTTTTGATCCTCTAACGAGAACCGGAGAGAATAAACTAGTCCCTTATTTCTCCAGTGGATGTAGGCTTCAAAGCAGAACCATGTTAAATTCTGTGTTTATCCATTTTTCTCCGTTTTTGTATGATTTGTGGTGCCATGCACCTCCGTTACGCCCCAACAGATACCCACCCATTAAAATCCTTTACCATCGCAAAAAAAAACACTAGATCGTCATAGAAAAATCAATGACCTTTAGAGACATAATCAATGGATTCATCGATAAAAAAGACATTATTGAAGTAGAACCTCTCTCAGACCAGTATAAGACCACCAACAAAGCTCAACACCGCCATCCCACAAACACTGAAGCAACCCCGTCACTTCCAAAACCACCATGAAATAACCCAAAACATCATGTAGAATCAAAACATAGACGAAAGTGGATTCTTGTTATTTGGGATAGGCCAAAAAGTCTAGGAAGAAGAGGGAGAGGAGAGCCCACTCTAGTTAACTAGAACCCAAGAAACATTTTGGAGAAATCCATAAAGAACATATCCATGTCGAACCAGCCACCTAGAACCTAGAACTTCTTGAATATCACATCCCAAAGCATCTTAAATACCACCACACTAGAAAAATTGGGACAGGCTCAATGGAAGATGAAACAAGAGTAGATATGGAAGCAGCTGAACACAAAATAACTTCCCAAGGAATGTCATCCATCTTTCACCTATGAGAGAACTAATGGAAAGAACCAACCAAATAAACTCTAAAACCTTAAAGGAAATGCAATCAAAGAAAAAAATCCACACTCCACTGACACCATACCATGATGACTTAGGCACCATCATCCTAAACTAAAATGGGGTCTAACATGATGGGAAATCTGGAATGTGTAGAGGAGGGGGGAAAGGGGCTTCGACCACTAGGAAACCTGAAGAGGAGGAACACCTGGAGAAATGGATGATAAATCCGCTAGTTGAGAAGTGGAAGAGACGATGGGACCAAAAATCATGAGTGATATCCATCATTGAAGGAGGAAAACCCATACAAGAGGGTGAGGGAGATGTGAGAGTTAAAAAAGCTAGGGGAGTGTGGATCTATAAATAAACCTCTTGAAAAGAAAGAAAATCTCACTCACTTTCACCATTAAGAAATATTGAAGAAAATATTTATTATACTTTGTTTCTCACTTGAGAGAGGTTACCAAAGATTAATGGGAACACATTTTCCTCTATAAGATTGGAATTAAATGACTTTTATAGAAATGAAATATACCTTCCTATTTTATGTAACAACAAAATTATAGACCGCATGATGTTTTGTAGGAGGAAGTGCATAAGCCACATCAAATAAAGAGTTTGAATGGAAAATTTTAGAACACTACATAAATAACATTGGATAATTTCTATATAAAACTAGCTGTATACATAATATAAATCAATATAATGAATAGGAAAAAATATGGGATAAATAAAAGGTATCCCATAAAAAGAGAATTTCATATTTTTTATATCCTTCATATTTAATCATTATAATGAAAATTAATATATATATGGATCTATGATTACCTTTATAAAACAACCTCATGCATGGAAGTACGCTAGAAAATAAATAATTAAAATTTAACAGATAGAAAATTCTAAAAATATTTATTTTATGAATATTGTATATGTGAAGATTAAAGATGTAAGATCATGAATTCAGAACACACAAAAAAAATTGACATAAAATCAACAACCAAAAATTCAATTATAATAGTTGTAATATGATTTCCATAAATAGAGCAAAAAATTCATTAACCTAACATGAATAACATCACACTAACAATAAAAAAATGCATAAAACATGAATCTAATACATGATACATAAACAAAACTAAATATATATATTAATTTATTTTTAATAATAACTCAAATTCACATTTATTAATCCCTCCTCTTAAATAAGAATACTAAAAAAAGGTAATAAATTTATGGAACAACATGAGCGTAAAAATTTTGGGAGAACTTTCACAATGTTTCCTCAAAATATAACTAGTTTTAGCAGACATAATGATAAAAATCAATGATTTAATTAGATATGAATTTATATTTGGATGAATGAAACCAAACCAATTAAATCCTCCAATTCTACATCTTGTACATGAACAAATTAAATTTCATGTTTCCACTCTAATATTTGATGATGCTAGTGTAGGAAAATATTCTTGTTAATATGAGAATAAATTAACCACATTTTCCATTCTTATACTTGGTAGATAAGGTGTCAAACAAAAGTTTTCACATATTTTTATCCTTATAGATATAAATTACATGTCCTATTTCCATTCACTGAAAAAGGATGGATTCTAAAAAAATATTGGAAACAATCCTAACATGGTGTATTAAATGATTTGAATACATGGGGTGGGAAAGTATTTTGAGTTAACTCTTTACCCTAGTTGTGGATTCAAATAACTAGTAAAAAAAGTTGAGTGCTCCAAAAATATCATCATAAAGGCACAAATTTTTACTATAAGGCCAATAGACAAGAATATTAAATACTTTTAGAACAAAATACCTCACAGATAACTGATCCACATCAAGGCTTATGCTTGTAAAACCTTTATTAGAAATATGAATGAAGGGAATGTGGCACTTCTCCTGAATATAATTAGAATTTCTTCCCCACTCTTCACCTTTTGGATTAATTCATGTTGGGTTTTTTAGATTGGTCATGAAATAACACAAGAGATTCTCTATTTAACACCTTTACATCATCTATCATTCTATCAATATCCAATCCCATATTTTTTAGACCCTAGTATCGATCCTCTAACTAAAGAGATCTAGAATAAATAAATATATTATTATGATTACCACATTTTTATATTGATATCAAGACTTTTTACCATGAAAAATGTGATAACATAAGATTATTCAATGAACTACTAGAGGGGGGGGATAATTCTAGATAATATAATTTTAAAAATACAATTTTCCCAAAACCTATAAGAATGTATATAAAACAATTGTACTGATGAACCTTATTTTCGTTGTAAGACATAGTTTCTAGAAAAAAATATATGGTTTCCAAAACATGAATTGTGGAAATAAATGAAACTTATAAATACAAGGTTAAAAAAGTAGAAAAACCATTAAATTGAAGTGATAAAGAGATATCTAAACTCAATTTTATGTATCCCGGACTTAACTTATGGTAAGGTCTTTCTTCCAAGCCTTGGAAGATCTCCATCCATAAGATCAAACAATGATCAATCTCCATGACCCTAGAAGAACTCAATTAACATGATTAGAAACATTTTTGTCTCTCTATCCCTGAGATACCATGATCAAACTGATCGGATAAACAACTATTACAACATATAAATGTTAAATAATTTATAATAAAACCTAAAAAATAATGATTTAAGTAAAATGTCAATATTTTAAAAATTAAGTGCACTTAATAAAAATATGTTACAATACATTAACAAAAACTTTAGATCATCAAGATTTCATTCCCTCTCTCTTGAGGTTATGCTATCTTTTATATATGTTCTCCCAATGACCATATTTTTCATTTATCATGATCAGTTGCAATAGTATAAGAAAAAATCCTTATCCCATTGAGTTTAACACAACATCACTCCATCTGATGGTTATTATATATAGAACTACTAAAATTATTTAGAATATTTCATCATATATAACTGATATATCTTCATCTAATATTCTTTATATTTATCCATCTTGTATGATTAGTAAAACTTCATTTGGTGGACTTTGTAGGTATTCATTTGAAAAACTATATATGATGGACTTTATATTCTATCCATTAATTAGACTTTGTACATGATTTTCCTATTTACTTTGTACATTTATGTCTGATGTACTTGGTACTCATCCCACTGATTTTTGTGATAAATGTATATTCAATAACATTTTTATTCTAAATCCAATTAAACTAATTACTTTCCTAAAAAAGATTATAACTTTGGAATGATAAAGATTAATAATAAGGAAACATTTAAAGAGTAAATTTTTATTTTCAAAGCAATCTTATAAAGATGTCTTTTGACCCAAAAATTTCCCCCTTTTTGAAAATTATAATACCCAACACTAAAGAGTAGATGTTTTATAGATTTACTCCCCATTAATTCACATAAGTTTCATGTTCTCAACATTCTCCATAATTACAAGAACTCTACATTCTCCCCCATTATTATTTTTGAAAATAATTAATGAAATGATAGATATTATTTATGTAGAAATAATACCTTTAAATATTAGAATGACATTATATAATATAATTTCAAAGAGTAAATATGAATTTTAGAAAATATAACATTCATCTAAAAATATATAAAACTAGCAACATTCATCCAAAATATTTGAAAGAAGTGATAATAAATATTTGGGGGATTATTTATTACAAACATCAAGAGTTTCAAGAAAAATAATATTTTTTATATAAATTCTTTGCAATCATCTTCATCTTTCATAGATAACCTTTTCAAATCTATGAACCTTCTTTTCTTAACCTCATTTTCCACCCTTTCTTTTGAAAACTCTATATTCTTAATTTTCTTGTAAATATATGTGTCCTATTTCATGGGAAGAGACCTGAGATCATCAAAATCTCTTTTATAGGCTCTAGCTTCATTGTTGATACTATCTAAATACTTTTAAATGATTTTGGTTTCACTCTTAATCCCTTTAACTTTCTCATCAAAAAAATTATTCCCTCTTCTATATGATTCATCCAACTGATATTAATTTTTATATTCATAAAAACAGCTGAATATTTTCCTTTAAGATATTTATCTAGACATCATTTTATATCATAGTCTCTAATGTTTTCTTTTGATAACTTTAACCTTAAATAATAACAACTTTCCCATGAATTTATTTCCATTGAGCATGAATATCCAGGATTTTTTTCATAATCCCCTCAAGCCTTTTTATCACTCTATTTAAGTAGTAATTTTTTTCATCTTAGTTAATTGAGATCTTGTTCTTGGGAAAAAGATACTATAATTTCTAGGAACTTATTATTAGATAGATTTTATAAATCTTATAGTATAAGTTTATTCTCTTTAAAAAAACGTTTATTGAGAGATTTGTAAAATATCCACTTATTCATAAAACTAAACATATTCTAATGCCTTTATTGTAGATTCTTTCATTTCATCATTTGAAGATTATTATTTTGATAATATAATAGGTACTTCATCCTTAGAAATAGAGGGTAAATATTTTCTTGTATGAACTAAATATTCTTCAATATCTAAATATCAGATAAGATATTCAACAACATATTTATAATGTACCAGCATATTAATCTTCATTATTACTCAAGATGGATCTTTGGGATGAGAATAATTTATAGAAACTTATTTTTTCAAACAATTTCTTAACACCTTGATCATCTACTACAAGTTTCTTACCTTTATCCTTCAAAATAGATACAGGATTTGTTTCTATAGGAACGTTAAAAACAACTCTATGGGGAACATATGGAGGACCAATAGAGAAAGGATTAACAAAAAAAGTAACATGATGTTTCTTCTCGAAAATAATGAATGGAGGAACTATTTACTCAGTACTTTATACTTAATCATGAGATATATAAATTTTCATTGGTAAATATCATGCTACTTTAGTCTTTTTAACTTTTATAGATTCATTCTTTTTTCTTTACTCTATTCAAATTATCAAACAATTATTCTTTCAAATCATTTTCCTCTATATCATCAAAAAAAAAACATTGATCTCCTTCCTTATTCTCATTCTTATTCTTCATCAAATTAGTGATGAAATAATTATACATAGCCTTTATCTTCTTTATAGGTAAATCATGAGACTTAAGAGAGGATTCAATAGTTTTCATATTTTCAAAAAACAACTTCTTAAGAATCTCAACCAATTAAGTGGATAAAGATTTTTTTACTTGTGTATACATTTTTTCCTATAATAAAATAAACAAGACACATATTCACAATTTTTCATCACCAAAATACGAAACATCATCTCCGATTGGAATAACTTCATTCTAAAAATTTTCAAATTTCATAAACCTAACTAAAACTATTGTACATAACTTATAATACATTTATATCATAATATGTATGGCTCATATATTAATAGATTCTATATAATTACAAATGAACATGATCCAACTAATCATCCTTATATTTTATAGGAAATAAAACACAAATATATCATAAACCTTCAAGGTTTACCAGTCACGTTTCTATGGAAGAAGATAATTTTGAATCCATAATGAAATAATTCTTAAATCTGGTGAAAAATGAGATTACTTATTTTCCTTTTAAATTGTAGAAAATAATGATTTATCATCCAAGGATATCTCAAAAAAACCAAATTTATATGGAATATTATGAGTAACAAAATATTCTTAACCTTCCAAATGTATTTCAACCGCATCATCATGTTTCTAAAATTTAAAACTATAAGATTTTATAATTTTTTAATGATATATTCTTTAATCCATCCATATCATTAAAATAAAATATCAAATAAAATTCTCACATTTTTATTGGGTAGTATAAATAAATTTCGTCTTTTGACATGAAAACTGATTCCCTTCCTTGATATATAATGGAGACTTTTAAAATGGAATCATACCTCTTCAACCAACATAAATCTATCAACATATCCTTGATAACATACCAATTAACATAATCATCAAATACTTCCATAATGTCTTATCATACAAAATTGATAGTGAATAGATGAACCAAAAAAATAAATGAACTAAAGTTAAATCAATTGGAAATAGATCTCCTCAAATTCAAGCAGCACAAAAAAAGATGAAAAACTCATTTTATTTATAGATAAGGAAAGTGATTTTTCATATTCTTATAGATGTAATAAGGATGATTTCATCTTATAAGATGTTGATGTAATATATTTAATAAAGTTATGTGTTTATAACTCTTTAAATTTTGTAATATTTACTAGAATGTTTTGAGTTTTGTCAAAAAGTATCAATATGATTGAACTTGAATGTTTTTAACAAATTTTTTTATAAAAACAATATTATATAACATTATAAAATGATTTTATAATTGTGTACCTCTAGGGGAGATTATAAATATACTTTATTGTGATTGTTTTTTTGGTGAATTTAAATTCATTGATGTATAAGAAAATATTAGTGGAATATAATTGGTTAGGTGAAACATATGATGAACATCCTTCTGATGAAGCTTGAGAAGTTTCTTAAAAAATATAGTCCCTTGGAATTTTGTAAAAAAAACTGAGAAAAAAATAAGAAAAACATAAGTAAAAAAATTCCATTCATTTTTTAAGGAATATTTCAATTTATGGAGATGGTTAAATGTGAAGTAGATCAATGAACACTTTATGTTGTTCATACCAAGGTTATGTATAAAATATTAAGACCTATCAGAATTGAGGGTTTTTTAAAAAATGTCAACATGTTTTTCTTGCATTCTAATAAAATGTAAAATAATATCTTTTTTTGTGTGTGATCTAAAAGGAAATAGTATCTTATATATATGTTCCATTATCTCGAGTGATATGAAAGGTTCTTATATAAATGTATTTAACTTGTGTTATCACCAAAATTTGGAGTTTTACTAAAACTCATGCTAAAATCAATGGGTGTGTGTTGCATCCACAACACAAGATCAAAAAAACTTGTAGACACTACATATTCAGCTTCAAAAATGAAAGATGTTGTTGTGAGTTGTTTCTTACAATATTAAGAAACTAAATTTTCTCCTAAGAAATTAACTACTCTAGATATACTTTTCCTATCCATTATATAACCACCAAATTTATCATTTGGAAAACTATTTAGGTCAAAATAATTTCTATAAGAATAAAATAATATAAGATCTAATGTTCCTATATGATAATGAAAAACTCGTTTTTTAGCTTTAAGATGGGATTATTTCAGGTTTTCTTAAAATCTCACACATATTCATATAGATAAAATTAATTCTAGTTGTCTGGATATAAAATATATTAAACTTTAAATTATTACTTTAAAAATCTTTCGATCAATCAGTTTCCTAGATTCATCAACATCTATTATTTTTGAGATTCTGATTGGAGTAAGTATAATTTTAGCATTTTCTTAACCAACCCTCTTAAGTAATTCCCTTATATAATTTTTTTAATATAATAATGTTCCATATTCATTTTAATAAATTTGTAAACCGTGAGAAAATATAATTTCACCAATCATGCCCATTTCAAAATCAAATTTTATAAGTTCCTTAAAAGAATAAAAAAAGATTTTTTAAGTTGAACAAAATATAATTTCATCGATATAAATTTGATCAATGATGATATCTTTAAAAGTTTTCATAATTAATAGATTTGGATTAAAAAATCCTTTAAAAATGTTGTTTTGAAATAAAATAACTAGTAATTATATCATACCAGGATGTTGGAGCTTGTTTATGTTAATAAAGTTCCTTACTATGTTTATAAACACGATCAAGTGTTTTTGTATTTTAAAAAACATGTAGTTTTTCTACATAAACTTCATCCTCTATATAATCATTATGGATATCCCAATTCTAATAAATTTCATAAAGTGTAATTTTTTGTATTCTTTAAATACTATAAGTATACAGATAGATTCAATTTTTACTACAGGAGTGTATGTTTCTTAAAAATATATACCCTATTGTTGAATATGACCCTTAGCAACAAGAATTTCATTATTTATTACTATAATTCCATTTTCATCATGTTTGTTAATGAAAATTAATTTTACTCTAATCATTAGAATATCTTTAGGTTTCTTTAATAAATTCTAAAATTGCTTTCTATCAAACTCATTAAGTTCATCCGGTATTTCCTTTATCCAATCTTTATACTCATTATGTTTTTTAGGTTCGAACTGAGATAAGAATGAACAATATTGATAATAATTTATTATGTAATTATGAGTTTTGATAGGTTGATCTACATATACAATGTTATTATCATTAAGAATATTCCTTAAGATTGAATGATTCGTTGGGTTTATAAGAAAATGATGTTCTTAACCACAAGGTTGAACTTCCCCAGAATGTATAACTTATGAAATAATTTTTGGAGTTTTTCTTATGTTTGAAGAGATTTCCTACATGGGTTGAAAAATAGTTTTGAAAAAATCATTTGAAGATACAATTTTTATCCATTTGAAAAAATAAGGACCAGATTCATCAAACATAACACAAACTATTTCCTCAACATTGTTTTTTCATTAGTTAAAAACATGCTCTGCCTTAATTTGTGTATAAAAAGAAAGAGAAATTCCATCATAATATTTTGGATAAAATTTAAGTATATTATCTTTAGTGATCAAAATGAATACCTTACATCTAAAAACTATGAAGTAAGAAAGTTTTTTCTTTCTTCCTGTCCACAACCCCTAAATATTTTTATTTAGAAATGGTATTAGTTAAACTCAATTTATAATATAGAACGTATAACTAATTTGTTAAGCCCAAAAACATTTAGTAACTTAGTATTCACTCAACATGGTTCTATTAATTACTAGGAGAACTCTATTCCATCATTAAATAACTCCATTTATTATATGTGTTATAGGAGAAAAAATGTTATGTGTAATTCCTTTCTTACTATAAAAAGTTAAAAAATAAAAAATTTCAAACTATCAACCATGATTACTAATAGTAGTAACCAAAGGTAATTCTTTCTCATTTCAAACATGGGATATAAAATTGTTAATACAAAAAATAGTTTCCAAATTTCTCATTATAAAATATATCCATGTATATCAATTGTAGTTATCCACCATGAAGTATACATAGTTTGTTCCTCCAATACTCACAGTTTATATTGGACCAAATAAATACATGAAAACTTAATATAAAGTTTCAAATTTTGATACATTACTAATAGATTAAAATATTTAATTTTTTTTCTTACTATCTTGACAGGTGTGAAAAACTTTATAAGAAGCAAAAAAAGCTCTAGTAGATCTCTAATAGGTACTTTCATTGATTTTTTAGTTAATGTTCATACAATACCATGTCCTAAACATATATTCCACATCGTTGGTTGATCTTACATTACACTTAGGGAAGATATATCTTGGTCTCTAAGGTATTCTATTGTTAATGTGTAAATATTATCATGATTATTAGAAAAATGAATAAATCAACCTTTTGATATTTGAATAGTTCATTTATAATTTCTGATGTTTACAAGATATTGTTCATTTCAAAATTGATTTAGGCTGATAGGATTGTACTTAAGTCCTACAAAATATTCAAAACATTAGAAATTAAATTTTTTCTTATAAATTCAATATAACTGATACCATATATTCCTCCTTGATAATTGTCACCAAAAAGTAACCTTTTCTCTTTTCATCATTATAATTTTTTGAAAGAACTTTTTTTGTTGATCATATGTTAGGAACAAACACTATACATGTACCATATGTGATGGCTAGTGGTACTCATCTTTTCCCTCTAAAACAAAGATATAATAATTTTGGTACCCAAACTTTCTTAGGTATAGAATTATTAGAAAATAAAACTTTTTGAATTCACATCTGGACAACATTATTATATTGAACAACTGCTAATTCATTAGAGATATAATATTTATGAAAAATAAATGACTAGAATTTTTTTAAAGAACACCCATTTTTTTAATGACCTCCCTTAATAAATTTGATAAAAAATGGTTTCATTATTTGGAACAAAATAGTTTGATTTAAAATGAGTTATTCCAAAGGTATAAGATATTCTAAAAATTTTTATATGTGGTCTCAACTGTTTGCATAAAATATAAACATTTTCCTTCCCATATGTAAAATTTGACAAAAGATTCTTCAAAATAAATATATTATAATTAAGTTTTATAAAAAAAATATTATCATTATTATTTGATCTAGAATTATATTTCTTATCTAACTATGAAGTAAGGTTTAGAAATTCAATTATTGGATTTATCAAGTTATTCCATAGCACAATCATAGTATTTCATAACCTTATTATTATTTTTCTCAATAAATTTAACATATCGATAAATTTCTTCAAAACTAGTCATCTTACCGTCATCATATGATGTTATAATCACTTCTTCTTCTAAAGAATTACACATTTATTCATCATCAAAATCAATGTAATTAGTATTTACAGTTAAATTCACAAGTTATTCAACTGATACCATCTTCATGATGCATGGATTATTCTTTTAAATTTCATCATAAAATCCTAGAACATTCTTATTGTAACTAATTGATTCTGAATAACATTCAAAAAAATGACCTACTCTAATTTCACTCCATGTATATGAATCTCACATGTTTTTCTTTCCTTTTCCTTTATAAAATTACTTAAACCTTTTTAATTTCTTTTCAACCACAAAAAATCTGGATTTATATTCCCTATCTTTTTTACATTCATAGAAAATTTTCTCCAAAGAATCTATGTAGCCACTTCTATATTTTTTACTATTCTTGTACTTATAACAAAAGTCTTTGTTCCAAACTATCCTATTCATCCACTTACCTAGCTGAGAAAGCTCACTCACACTTTCTTCTATAGAATAAAGATTTGATTCAACCTTTTCATTCTTTTTATATTTAGAAGATCTATAAACTTTCTCTCTAGATTTAGCTTTTTATCCATTTATATAGACTTTGAATTAAAGTTAACACAATTATTATTTTCCCCCCTTATCTATATCTCATTTCAACCTAATATTGTAATGCATAAGGGTTCTAATTAAATCATTCAAACTCATCTTAGTTAAAATTTTAGTATCAGCTATTGTTGTATTCCTAGATTCACATTCATTGGGAATAATATCAATAATCGTTTCAATAAAAAAATCATTTGATAATTTATTCTCACCATGAGATTGTAAACTATTAAAGATAGCTATAAAACATTGATGAATCAGAGATATTTATTCACCTAGAAAGAAACAAAAATCCTGATAATCTATATAAAACATAGCTCAACTAGTCCCTAAAAATTTACAAGACCCATAACGAGTTACTTAAATATTTTTCAAAATACTATTCTCTATTTTGTAAGAAAACATCTAATTATAAACATTTCTCATCATGGAACACAAAAAAGCATTTCGAAATTGATAATTCAACTAATATTATGATTTTTCCTCTTCAGAAAAAGTTGTGAATTATTTATCTAGAATTTGATAATTTCTACTCATCATGAAAAAATTATCCACACTAATTTTGATAAAAAAAAGTATTCATTAGATCATTGTAGTATTCATAGTGTGTTCCATAAAAAATTGATGGTCTTCTAGGATTAATATTTCAAAAGTTCCAACGTTCAAACCTTCTATCATAAAAAATACTCTGATTTTGCAAAAATGTTAGTGTAATATGAATGGAGTCTCTTTCTAATAAAATATGTGAGATCGTAAGATTATTAAATGTATATAAGATATAGGGGTAAATTTTGGTTCATAAAAATTTAAACCAGTAATTTTTCCAACACCTTTAAGAATGTATACCAGAAAAAATATTTTACTGATATACTTTACAACTACAGTAAGAAATAGTTCATAAAAAACAATTTAAAATTTATAAAACATGAATAACATAAATATATGAAACTTATAGAAACAGGGTTAATAAATTATAAATAAATTTATAAGGCACAAAACAAAAATTC
The DNA here is from genome assembly GCA_963277665.1 of Viscum album. NCBI lineage: Eukaryota > Viridiplantae > Streptophyta > Magnoliopsida > Santalales > Viscaceae > Viscum > Viscum album. The sequence continues at coordinate 1,538,985,744 of OY728138.1, forward strand.
GCCGAATACTTCCTAATAAATATCTACACTTTAACATCAAGTGATACGGATATTGTTGAGCCCAAATTTTGGTATCCATGATTTAACCTACCACAAGTTCTGTTTTCAAGACTTAGAAGCCTTCAATCCACCAATTAGACAAAGATATCTCTCTATATCTCTATGATCCCTTGATCAAAATGATCAAAAAAACTTCTGTACCTCTATCCCATAGAACCCTCGAACAAACTCATCATAAAAACTACTATTACTATAGACAAACCATAAATAATTTAAAATGAATATTCATAAATAGTTCTATTAGGAAACTATATAAATATTATAAATAATGTTTTCTTAGTAACAATATGTTACAATATATTAATATAAACTTTAATTTTTTCAGAGTTCATTCCTTATCCCTAGAGGTTGTGGTCCATTTTATTGATGTTATTCCAATAGTCGAATTCTACAATTCTTAGGATAAGTTACAATGACTTCAGATAAACTACTTCTTCTCTAATTAGGTTATGCATAACATTACAATATCTAATGGTCATTAGATATATCACTATTACAATGGTTTTAAAATATTATATCTATTAGAAATGATATATATTCATCTAATATTTTTATCTATCTTTGTTTGGTAGGCTTAGTAAAACATCATCTAGTAGGCTTTGCATTTCTCTATCCAATGAACATAGTTAGATGAACTTTATAATACCTTAGTCTAGTAGAATTCATTTACATCCATCTAATATATTTTTTACTGGTATTTCCAATAAACTTGGTACTGATCCATCTATTATACTTGATAAATGTATGTCCGATAATACAATTATTCTATATCTGATAAAAATGATTACTTTACTATAAAAATCTATAACTTAGTTCAGATAAGGATTAATAAGTTTGAAATTTTGTAAATATTGTATTGTGCTTTTCAAAATTAAATCTAGAAAAAAGGATTTTGGCTTTAAAAAATCTTTCTATTAGTTCAATAACAAGCTGAAGAGGTACTATTTTAAAAAGGGGGAAGGAGGGGTGAAAAAAGAGATATCATCAGTGCACGTGGGTGGTGGATCATTGAAACCGAGGGTGAAAATGAGCAGCAACAATGGACTTTATCTGTTTTTGAATTTTAATTGTGAATTTTTAGGTGATAATTGGTGGTTCTGGTTGGAAGCAAGGATGACCATGGGTGGTGAGGAATAAGGGCATCAACAATTATGGTAGTGCTGCTCAGGAGGGAGGGGGTAGCTGTGATGAGTGGTTCAGGGTGGGGTGAATAAGTGATTCCAGTGGAATAAGTTTCAAGTTCTAATCAATCCATATTTGAATACCAATAAATGAATGGTTATATTTATGGATGGAATCAGATCAGATACAGTGAAATTTAGGGAACCCGAACCCTAGCCTATTTTTCTAAAAAAACAAAACATAACACTAACCAATTTTTTTTTAAAATTTAATAACATAAGCATTCCCAATTATATTTTAAATACGCTAACCCTTTTAATTACCCAATTCAAAATACAAATATTTAAATTTTATTTATATATATATATAATAAACATAAAAAAAGAGTAAATATATTTTATGACTGAAATTTATTTAATAACATATATTAAATGAATTTAAATTTAAATTTAAATTATAAATTTAACATGAACTAAACTCAAAATAAATAAATATTTTTTTAATTTTAATTTCATTTAAAATGTTATCATTGATTAATTATTCATAATTTTCATAATCAGGATTTGGTTTATAGTACCCTAAGAGTACTACCCTAACCCTACTCATTTATTAATATAATTTTAATTTTTCCACACTAACCCAATAAATACTATTTAAACCACTACCTTAACCATTTGTAATCGATTTGGGTAGTGTTGGGTACCCGGTTATCGGGTACCCATTTTCATCCATAGTTATAATGTTTAACATTTTAAATTAAAATGTTTGTAAATAAAATACTTTTATGATCAATTATTTATAAGTAACTAATATATCTAATCATTAAATATTATCATCTATAACTATAATAAACAACACAATTTACCCTCATTGTGTCTTCACCTCCATTCTCAATTTACCTCATTTCCTCAATTTCCCACCCTCTCTCCTCCAATTCCTCCCTAATTTCCACCCCTTCCGCTTTTTCTCGATTCACCCCCAGCTCTGCCTTTGCATCCTCTCATCCATGATCACCTCCCAATGACTATGATCTCTTCTCCTCTTTCAATGACCCTCAACACCAACAATTTACCTTATTAGGATAAAAAATGTTTGAACCTTTCATGTTACAATAATTATGAGTTAAAAATGATGTGAAAATATTGAAAAAATGAAATTACATCAGATGTAATGTGGAAAACCCCCTAAATTTAAGAGGGGGTAAAACCATCTGAAATTAGAAGGATAAATATGGTAATAAGTGGGTACAAACTCCCTCATAATTATAAGGAGACTCCTCATAATATCACCCTTGAATATGTAGGAAAACTACCTGAAAATACCATTCAAAAAACACTGAAATGGGAGATTCTCATGGGATGATGCTATTTTGGAACTCAACGATTCCTTCAATTTTAATAGGAATCACAGGGCCCTTGCTTCCTTTTCCACGTGATGGGTTGGGGGTGAGGTTGGCCACCCACTACACTAACCTCACCCACCCCCTTGACAAATAGGGGGGATGCTGCCGACATATCGCCCAATATTGAATGAGAAATAGTCACATCTCTACACAAATTTTATATCTACCAAACTTATAATTCATGTATCTACAAAGATGATCTAGTATTTGCACCATATGAATTTATTATATTCAATCTCTTTTAATAAGAAATCTAAAATATTCTATTTAGTATGAATTTTATGCATATCCACACTTCCTTCCTCGATCACATATTGAACAAAATGATGAAATACCCCAAAATGATTCATCGTTTTAGGAAAATATGGATGCATTGTAATGTTCAAGGTGCTCCTACTGTTAAAAAACAATGGAATATACTCATGTATATTCCAAAGATCCTCTAATAAAATTCTAATCTAAATCACCTCTTTGTAAGAATTTGTAGCTTCCATGTACTCCACCGTGGTCATGGATAAATCCACAACTAGATGTAACTATAAAATCTAGTACATAGCTTCTCATGTGAGAGTAAATACATAACGAGTAGTGGATTTCCTCTCACCGTAATCTCTTATAAAATATAAATGCAAATAGAAACTGATAGTAAAAACTGATCATACATAACATACTATAGCATCTAAGGTCTCTTTTATGTATCTCAAGACACTCTTCATTATATTCCAATGCTTATATCCAATATTCTCTATGTATTGAATAACTGCTCCCACAAGATGTGCAATATATTCTCTATTACAAAACACAGTGAACATTAGACTCCCCACTGGTGATGCATACAGTACTCAAGACATTTCCATCCTATCTTCTTCACTTCTAGGACTCATCATAGAGGATAACATGAAGTCAATAGGAATAGGGGTAGATATTGTCTTACAATCTTTCTAGTTGAATATTTTCAAGAATTTTCTCAAGCAATTCTTCTACGATAGACAAATCTTCCCATTATTCCTATGTCAGTAAATCTACACCACAATAATCCTATTTACTGGTCCCAAGACCTTCATATCAAATTTTCTATCCAATTGTGCCTTCATCTCTTGGATATGACCATTTTTTGGGGTCTCCAACCAAAATGTCATTAACATATAATAGAATAATGATGAAATCAATACATTATAAACCCTTTAAATATGCACAAGGATTAGAATAAATCTTGTTGTATCCAAGGCTCATGATATACGAATAAAATATATAGTTCCAACACCTCGGTGGCTTATTGAGACGATACATGGATTTTTTTCTTACTAAGAACCAAGGACTCTTTACCATAATCTATAAAACATTTCTGTTGTATAATATAGATTTCTTCATAAATATCTCCATGGAGATAAACTATATTCACATTTGGCTCATCTAGAAGTAAATTTTATATAGAAGACATTTCTATAACTATCTGAATTGTCACTAGCCTAACAACATTAGAAAATATTTCACTGAAATCAATACCTTTATTTTGAGCAAATCATTTGACCCCAAGTCTCAGACGATATGTTTCCACCTGGTCTTGTCTATCACACTTGATTTTAAAGACCCATTTGTTAGTTATAACATTCCTTCCATGAGGGAATGGAATAAGATCCCAATTACCGTTATTATGTGGGGATTCAACTTACTCCAGCATCCCCATCATCCATGACTATACAGACTCTAAGTCACCTCAACAAAAAATATGTCTCTATATCCTCTATCAATAAGAAATACACAATATTGATCTCAGTGATACAGTATGAGTTCCATATTTTTTCTCTCTTCTCCCGAGTGGACCACCATTGTCTAGACTGACTGACTGAAAATTGGAATTTTTATTATTAAGAGAAAGAGGGAAAAAAAACAGGGCAAGAAAAAATGGTTAAGGCCCAAGGCATCACCCTGAACAATAAGATTACAATCCTTTGAAAAGGAACCAGTACAGTAAAAAATTCTGAGGGCATGGTCAGGTCCAACTTTACTAGCTAAGGTGTCACATGCAAAGTTGTCTTAGGTGTGCTTGCCTTTTGCTCCATGATCTAGCAATCCCCTCCCCTTCCTAATCACATAAACCAACACCCATGGGACCTATTCCCTTCCCTGCATCCTGCCAACCAGAATTTAGGAATCAGATTCCACTTCAAGGATACCAATGTTGTATAATTGGCACAGTTAGAGTCCACTAATCATCGCCCTCACCTCCAATCCAAGGGAGTTACCTGGTCCATAGTAAGTACTGAAACCCAAAATGACCGAGCCACTGCCATCCCTAACCAACCCTCCACCTTGCATGGATCCAACAACACAGGAACCTTTTAGCCCAGAAGTAGGAGGGGACCAGCACACCCATGTCCCCCAGTTGGATCTAAGATTATCCTCCATTGGGAGAACCACTGTAGGAATCATTTTGCTAAGAGAAGAAGAAACATACCCCCAAGAGTGGAGACCCCCCTAGTTCCGCCACCAGAGATCTAGTCCGCACCTGGATAACGTAAACAGAGGGAGCGCTGCCTTCTCTTGCCTTATTGCGAGCCTCCCTGATTAGCCAGCACACTGCAGGGAACACCATGCTACGCGCCTTTGCCTCCCCACCACAAGCTTCGGACCCTTGGAACCAGTTGGAAAGAAAATCCTCAATTGAATCCCCATCGCCTGCCACTCCGATTCAATTTTCCATATAGTTCCATAAACCAGTCGACATATTGCGCCGGAAGAGTAGGTGCCAACCTGATTCTTGAATTGGTGCGGCGTAACACCAGCACCTGGATGCCAGCAATACCCCTTTGTTCTGGATATTCTCCTCTGTCGGAAGCGACTTGTACCGTAAATGCCAAACAAGGAAGTTAAATTTCACCAAGATCCATTTGCAGCAGAGGATTGGAGACCAGACATCGGTACCAGATCAGATATGCAGGAAATCCTGAACACCCTTGCCGTTGAAACACCCCAATTTAGAAAAGGTTAGATCACATCCATCAGGTTCTTCGGTCAAAGTAATGCTATCAAACACCTCCCGTTGCTAAGGGTGAAGCATTGTTTGGGTAAGGGTTGGGTATTGCAAAGCCTGTTTGAAGGCTATATCCAGACCAGGGCAACTAGGGTAGAACAGCGGGTTACCGCTCCAATTATCTCTCTAGTAACTGATCTCGCCAGGGGGACCACCACCCTGCGAAAATTGTCCTCCAGAATTTATAGGATCACAATCACGAGTCTTTCCAGTTTCGAAGGCCTCTTTAAGACTGAATTCCACTTGTTTCATCTCACCCCATACCCGTGTTTCATGAATTTCTCCCAAAGAGCCTTCCCATCAATTATTTCACAGGATAGCTTTTCTTGAATGCCCTCACAGCTTCTGAAATATCCTGTAGATTGACTCCCTCTTCTTCCACTGGTCTTGCTAATCTTCTCCATCCTGCCCAATGGCATTTGCTAGTACCATTATCATCCCAAATGAACTTCGACATAATGTTATACCTTTTGGAGCTTTTAGGATCGAGAGAACGTGCATCGTTATGGAGTATACGACACTATTAATCAACATTATGCGGCCACCAAAGGAAAGGAAAATGTTTTTATAGTTGCAAATACACCCAGTGATTTTCCCCAGCGGCTCATCAAAAAGGATCTTCTTTATTCTTCCATTTGATATGGGAGCTCCCAGATAAACCAGAAGAAGCTACTTCTCATTCTTGCAGAATTTATGTTTTATGTCCTTGGCATGTCGAGTAGCATACTTTTTTGAGATATAGACTTTGGTCTTAACTGAATTCACCAGCTTTCTGCTTAGCCTTCTATAGATTCCCATCATTTTCTACCACCCATTAATTTATCTCTTCAAGACATTAAGGAAAAAGAGCATGTCATTAGCAAACATCAAATGAGAAATGATGCTACGACCTTCCCTGTTCTTATAAGGGATAATAGATCCCTCTAATTGAAGTTTCACATTCCTGGAAAGCACATCCTGGACTATGATAAATAGGTTAGGCGAAAGAAGATCACCCTGCCACAAGCCACGAGCTGTTTTGAAGAAACCAAAATTCTTCCATATGATGGAAACAAACAACCCTAGAGAAGAAAACCACCTAAAAACCAAATCACAAGTCCAATATCTAAAACCAAAGCTCCTCGGAATTTTGAGAATGTAACCCCAATCAAGTCAATCATACGTCTTGTCTATGTCCACCTTAAAAATGATATTTGAACTCATGGCCTTTTTATTTAGATCTTACACCATTTCTTGTGCAGTCCCAGTCTCACCTTGAATTCCTGTTCCTAGAATGAAACAGTGTTATTCCTCATACGCAATCCTCATGACAAAGATTTTGAGCCTCCGGTTGATAATGTTTGAAAGGATTTTTTACAGAAAGTTGCATAGGAAAGTAGGGAGAAATTGGCTAATAGACTCTAGATGCTTAACTTTAGGAACTAACACCACTCTAGAGGCGCAGACAGCCCTAGGAAGAGCCCCCCTTTGAAGAAATCCCACCCTACCTCATTCACTTGAGCGCTAATGATCTCCCAGCCATACAAAAAAATCCCAGGAAAACTATCCAGACTTGGACCACTTTCCACTTTCACGCTAAACACCGCTTCCTTGATTCCATCCTCAGTTGGTAATGCCTCCATGACCTCATTATAATACCCTTTCACATCATCAGGGTATCGTAAGAAGATACATTTACTAGATATTGAATCCACGTTCAATATTTCCAAGTCATTAAAAAATGAAAATACAGGAATTTTAAAAGCTTGTAACCGAGAATAGTAAGTAGTTTTACTAGTCCACATCTCCATTGGTGTATTTGGATCAATCACCATTGAAGGATATCAATTAATCACATAACATGCAATCTTCATTGATTCTACCCATAAATTCTTAAGAACAAATGTATCCAATAATATATCCCTTTTTTATAGAAATGGTTTTGTTCATCTACTTTTCCTCTCTATTCTACTGATGAGTGTATTCCATTGTTAATAATCACTCGATGCATTCCAGATGAAAAAAATTATCAAAAAACTCACTTTTACATTTTCCACCATTGGGAGTCCTTAAAAACTTCTATCTTTTTTCCAAATTCAAGCCCCTTCTATGATTTGAATGTTTTCAAAACTTCAAAAAATTATTCTTTCTTCTTTATTGGGTACACAAAATATCTCTTCTAATATTTATCAATAAATGATACAGTGTACCTTGCTAATCCCAGGTATATAATTGGTGCTTTACAAACATCAAAACACATTCAATCTATGATTTATTTTCTCCTCACCGTTGAAATCATAAACTTTAACCTATGTTTCTTACTCAAAACCCAATGATCACAAATTGTTAAGGATACGTTTGTAATATTGGGTGTCAACTTCTGAATAGTATGAATCTTCAGGCCTTGTTTGGATATATGGCCAAGACTCTAATGCTATGAAGTCATCAACTCTTCTACCATGGTAATTTATGTAACAATTATCTCCACCTCCTTATGCATTACACCCATAATAATGTACAATTTATTTGAGATCATCTCCACCTTCAACTATACAAGAAACCCCTTTACAATCTTCACCATTCCTTTCAAAGTGCGAGTTTTGCATATGATATCATCAAATTATCCAAAAGACAACGTGTTCTTCTTTAGGCATTTTAGTTACACCCCAACCATATTTGAATAATTATTTTAATTATTTAATTATTAATATTTTTGTTTCAGAGGATCGAGTCTTTTAGTTTTCAAAATTTTTAAAAAATAGTTTTTATGTGTATTTCACAGTTTGGTTGAATGGTTTGCCAAACCGTGTAGAAACTGTGCAAGTGAGTCTGTAAAAATGAAATAGTGATTTCTAATGGTTGGTTCATATTTTATCAAACCATGTGACAAAACCTTATGGGTGCTAGTGTGATCAGTATAGGGGTACACTATGGGTTCATGGTTTGGTAAAACATGTGTCGAAAATATATGAATCTCCTAGGGTATAAAACAATTCTTTTTATTTCAAAAATTACTCTATGGGATTTATCCAAATTTTCAATCCCCTTTTCTATCATATTCATACAACACTCTCCTCTATCTAGCCTCTCGCTCATGAACCTCCCCCCTTGGTCTGACCTCCAACCTTTATTGATTCGTCCTTCATTTTAGTGTGTGATTATCATAGGTAAATGTTTCTTCTCCTCTGACTACTTCTTATTCTTCTTCTTTCTCCCTCCTCTTATTTTCCACCTTTGTGCGTCATATGTGGACTAGACACTAGGGAACATGGTTGTTCTATTTTTGATTCTTTTCTTGTGTGTTCCATTCCTAGGGTGTGTGGCTTCCTCTAGGATCCTCCTCTTTCCATTGTTAAAGGGTTTTCTCCATCCATTCTTGTTCTAGGTTTCCCTATTCTTTCCCTTTTAATTTTAGATCCTTTGATTTATTTGAATTTAAATTATTATTAATGAAGTATAATAATCCTATTATGGATGTTTATAAAATTTCCAAGCAAGAGATAATGTTTCAAATTTTGTATTTCCATGGATTATCTCTTTAATTACTTATGCCTTTGAAAAAATGTTCTTTAATTAACCAAACAATAATTATTGTAAGAACCCGGGTTTTTAGAACGGGTCAAAATCCCAACCCTGTTTGAATTTTTGACTTGCCCCTGAGAAAACTGGAGAAATTGGGTAGTTTCAGGAAATTTCTAGACTACACGCCGTGTACTTTAAGTACACACCGTGTTTATGTTAGGCGAGTGACCGGCCTTGTGCTCACCGAATACATGCCGTGGGATGACTGTATAGAAATTTCTTACTACACGGCGTGTAGTTTTAGACACGCCGTGTACCCATGACCATGTGGAGGCCATACATGGCGTGTAGGCCTATTGGCCGGGTAGAATCATTTAACCAAGTACACACCGTGTCCTCCTTGGACACGCTGTGTAGTCTGGCCGTGTATGAGGGATATACATGGCATGTAGGCCTATTGGCTAGGTAGAATCTTTTAACCAAGTACACATTGTGTCCTTCCTAGACACGCCGTGTAGTCTAGCTGTGTATGAGAGAAATACATGGCATGTGTGTAAGTTAGGGAGGAAGAGAAGAAAAACCAAGTACACGCCGTGTACCCCTAGGTACACGTCATGTACTCATGTCAACAGATTCTGGAAAGTAAGTTGGCGGAATTCCAGCCGCCATATGAACAGTTAAATGATATACATGGCGTGTAGTCATGAACTACATGCCATGTACTTTTTTTTTCACTAAAATGGACAATAGCCTCGTTTTTTAGGCATAGCCTCATTTGTGTCGTCGGGTTTCGCGAACCAAGTCGACCACATTAGCAGAAAAAACGTTTAACACGTCGTCATTTTTCACATCGGTTATATATAACCGACGTGATATATCGATAAGGATCCATTTTTTACGTCGGTTATTTTATAACCGACATAAAATACACGAAGATTAGCTTTTTTACGTCGGTTATTGTATAATCGACATGATAAAGGAATTCTCGACACTTTATCACGCCGGTTATAAAAAAACAACGTGATAAATCTAATCTCAGGAATTTATCACATCGGTTATCAAAAGAACTAACATGATAAAGCGACATTTATCACATCTGTTATTTTATAAACGACGTGATAAATTGTTTTCTACATCGGTTATTAAATAACCGACGTTATAAACATTAAAATAAATAGTTTAACACGTCTGTTATTAAATAAACAACGTGATTAATATTTTAAATGATTCATCGCACCCCATATTTAGTCATTATGTTTTCTTCGATCGGGCGACCTGCGAATCATATCTCTCATGCGGAAAACCTTGAAATGATTCTTCAAAGTCATTCCCTCCAACCTCATTTTTCCAAAATCATTCTTCATATTTGTTATCATCAGATCTATCAGGTCGACTCACAACACTCAAGTAAGCCTCACACGACTCGTTTTCTGTTTTTATTTTTCGCGATGCCCTAAACTAATTTTTTGCAATGTTATTTTTCTTTGTTCTTTCTATCATGGTAAGTTTCATAGTGTTCATTTATACCATGCTAAAATTTTTTATGGTAAAATAAACCTATGGAAGTGATATCGTGCAAGTTTATGATTTTTGTGTGTTCTATCATGTGTGTGTGTGCATACAGGGGGTTTCCGGGGGGGGGGGGCTGTGCAAGGGGGTGGTGGTGTCCAGGGGGGTTGGGTGGGCAGTCCAGTGGGGTGGGGGTGTCCATGGGGTATCAAAGAGGGTGGGGGTGGTGTTCAGGGGGTGCGGGGACTGTCCAAGGGGGTTGGGGGTGTCCAAGGGGGTGCGGGGGATGTCAAAGGGGGTGGGGGTGGTGTCCTGGGGGGTGCGGGGGATGTCCAAGGGGGTTGGGGGTGTCTAAGGGGGTGGGGTGGGGGTGGGGTGTCCAGGGGAATGAGGGGGCTGTCCAAGGGGATAGGGGTGTCCAAGGGGGTGGGGAGTTCAGGGAGGTGAGTGGGCTGTCCAAGGGGGTAGGGGTGTCCAGGGGGTGGGGGCTCTCTAGAGGGGTGGGGGCTGTCCAGGGGGTGGGGGCTGTCCAGAGGGGTGGGGGCTGTCTAGAGGGTTCAGGGGGCTGTTCAGAGGGTTAGGGGTGTCCATGGAGGAGGTGGGGGGGGGGGGGCAGTACAAGGGTGTGTGTGGGGGGGGGGGGGGTCCAAGGGGGTGGGGGTGTCGGGGGGGGGGGGGGGGCTATCCAAAGGGGTGGGGGTGTCCAAGGGGGTGAGGGGCATGTCCAGAGGGATTAGGGGCTGTCTGGGGGGTGTTCAAAGGGTTGGGGGTGTACAAAGGGGTGTCCAAGGGGGTAGGGGGTGGGGTGGTGTCCAGGAGGGGTGGGGGTGTCCAAGGGGGTGGGGGTGGGAGGCTATCTAGAGGGGTGGGGGGCTGTCCAGGGGGTGGGGGCTGTTTAGAACGGTGGGGGGCTGTTCAAGGAGGTGGTGGTGTCCAGGGGGTGTCCAAGGGGCTGGTGGGTGGTGTCCAGGGGGCTGTCTAGGGGGGGGGGTGTCCAGGGAGTGTCCAAGGGGGGGTGGGGGTGGTGTCCAAGGGGGTGGGGGTGTACAGGGGGTTTGAAAGAGGGTGGGGTGGTGTCTAGGGGGTGCGGGGGCTATCCAAGGGGGTGTGGGGGATGTCAAAGGGGGTGGGGGTGGTGTCCGAGGGGGGGGGGGGGCTGTCTAAGGGGGTTGGGGGTGTCTAGGGGGGTGGTGGTGTCCAGGGGGCGAGGGGGATGTCCAAGGGGATAGGGGTTTCCAGGGGTGGGGGTGGTGTCTAGGGAGGTGAGTGGGCTGTCCAAGGGGGGTAAGGGGTTTCCAAGGGGTGGGGGCTATCTAGACGGGTGGGGGCTATCCAGGGGGTGGGGGTGGTGTCCAGGGGTGGGGGTGGTTTCCAAGGGGGTAGGGGTGGTTTCCAAGGGGGTGGGGGATGTTGCCCAAGGGAGTAGGGGTGTTCAGGTGGTGGGGGTGGTGTCCTAGTGGATGGGATGGTTTCCAGGGGTGGGGGATGTCCAGAGGGGTGGGGGGCTGTCC